>JAJHSJ010000009.1:4411626-4658061 GCA_021015155.1 Magnolia officinalis
AAGGATTTTTGGAAATCCAAAACAGTGAAAATCCGGGATGTTACAGGTGTACATCGGGCCGAACTGAGTTGAACTGGGCTCAACCCGGCCCGGCCCGGTCACCAGCCAAGCCCAGCCTGAACCCAGCCCGGCCCAGTCACCGGGCCAACATGTCCAGCCCGAACTCGGCCCTGTTATCAATCGGCCGAGTTTGGACCAGTTTCGGACCTTACAGCAAGTTCATGGGAAGGGCTTTGGCAGGTAATTCGTGTCCCATTAAAAGGCCCTCGATCAACAGTTTAGATAGTTGAACTATAGACTCCACAAAAAATCTAACTAATCAGGACATTATAATTCTTTTTTGTATTTAGGTGAATATAGGCCGTTCAAGTTATACATCTCATTGTGAATGACGCATAACTTAAAACATGTCAAACTATCCAGGCTATCCAGTCAGAGGCTATCAAATGAATGGTTTAAAATGTTTCAATCGTCAAACTTAAATGGTACTACCTTCCAATTTACGTGATTTTTTGACTCTGCTCCATTTACAAAGGGACTCATGATTTGACGCCTGGATTGTTGTAAATTTATGACACCTGTGAGGTGGATGAGTCACTGTCACTTCAAAGATGAGCGGTAAACTATCCTAGAAGTCAAGAGAGAGATTGAGAGAGAGAGAGAGAGAGAGGAGAGAGAGAGAGAGAGAGAGAGAGAGAGAGAGAGAGAAAGAGAGTTTTTAGGGTTTAGGTTCGAGTGGCGTTCTCACTTCTCTATCTCTAATGGTTAGGATAATGATATATATATCTATATATATATATATATATCATATATAATATATATATATATATATATATATATAAACGGCTGAGTCGGGCCGCCGAGTTAGGCCAGATCGAGTCGGGCCGAGCTGGGACCTGTTTGAACTCGACCCGAACTCAGTTTCGAGTCGAAGAAATGGCCTATCCTCTGGACCGAACTCAGTTCCAGGTCGGGCTGAGTCAAGCTTTTTTTCGGGCCGAGTCGAGCGAGTTAACTGGGCTAGCCCGATTTTGTGTAATGCCCTAACTATGGCCACAGGAAATAATGGCGATTGAACGCCTACCGTTAAAAACTTCCTAGGCCACAAAAGTTTTGGATTGAACTAATATTTGTGCTTTCCCTTCATCAAGGCCAGTGTGACCTAACCAACAGGTTGGATGGAAAATAAACATTACAGTGGCCCTAGAAAGTTCTTAATGGCTGCCGTTCAATCATCACTGTTTCCTGTGGTGTGATACACTCGAGATTTAGGTCTGCGTCATTTTTGGGCTCATGCCCTGAAAATGATCTAGAAAAATTGATGGACGGTGTAGATGGAACATATATATATATATAATCGTGGGGCCCACAGAGCATTTACAGCACCTGACTAGTACCGAGATCTCGGTATTGGAGGGGTCACTACCGAATCCATGATGGCACCCTAGTGTCGGCATTGATCTGGACCGTCCATCGGATGTACCCTTCATGTGGGTGTGTAATTGTATCAATGTTACATTAGGGAAATGATACGGTAGAACTGGAATAGAATACTAAGAACAGAACTGTATGTAAGCCTTCTCTCCACAGGACACGTGGTGGGATGATCTATCAATCGGGTCCACCAATATACTGGGAATAGGAAGGATGGGTTACATTTCAAAAGTAAAACCCATGAGATAATCCTATCCATTAATTTTTCTATAGATTAGGCCACATATCAGATGGACAGGATTGTCTAATAGTGTTTGATTTTTGGGACCTAAACCAATCTCCATGCCAGGCACCTGCATATGGGCAGACCCGATTTACACATCATCCTGCCACGTGTACTGTGGAGAGATGGCTCCACCATCTTCCAGTTCTTCTGGTTTTACTGTGTCATCTCTCATTACATAATTACAGCGATTGGACGATCCTATCCGTCCATTGAAACCCTAGAAGTGGATGGTTCGAAACTAAACTAGCCAACGGTTCATGTCATGAAGAAGATCAGGCGTTTAGGCTGTCCCACCAATGTATCTTTTTGACCAATGCTTATCAATTGTAGGGGCCACTGGATGGACGGTCAGGATCATCTGCAGTCACCTAGGTTTCATAATAATCACGCAGAGGCTTATTATACCCGCACGCTTGTAAAAGGCAGCACATTTACACACAACTTCCGTCATCATTGCAAATGGCCATAAGATCCAAGCCATCCATTAGGTGGATTTGACAGTATAGATGATCTGATCCAGACATCAGGGTGATCCATGACATTAAAAACAGGCGTACGGTTAGAAAGGTAAGATAATTTTGTTATTATCTGTGGACTAGTTGAGAAGTAGGCTGGCCTTAATTTTCATCCAGGGCATCAACGAACTAGGACCCACCTTATGGACGTCTTGGATCTCATAACCATGCACCATGGTGACCTATAGATGGACCTGGTAGATATCTGTGCATAAATTAGTTAGACAAATTATCTACCTATATAACATTTTTTTTTTGAGATACCAGTTTGTTATATTCAATGCGAGCCACCTATGAGGTGGTTAAGAAAATCTGAGTATATAACCAGCCCAATTAGTTCTCAGGATAGCACTGGGCATTTGTCCAACCTGGCTTGAAAATGGGTGGACCTCAGACCAGATTTTGAACTGGTTGGGTTGGGCCTATATTTAAAATATTGATTTTGCCTAGCTCAGGTTCAGCTCATTGCCAGTCCTAGTCAAACCCACAGGCCTCATATCTTATGCCTACCTAGCCAAAAGTGGGTCAGGCTTAGGCCAGGCCAAGCCATCCTGGCCCAGTTTCCTGGTTGGTGCCAGTTCTGATTGGGCCTGAATGTTTACTAATCATGCCAAAAATAATAAATAACCCAGCCCATTTTTTATTGAGTCTACAGAAGAAAAACGGGCCTGGGCTGAGGCTACTTGGGCCACACTAGAGAAAGTTGAAAAACCCCAACAAAGTCAAAATAGAAAAACCCAGGACTCTCTCTCTCGCTCTCTCTCTCCATTTATTCTATCTGTTTGGATGAACCAAACCAATGCAGAGTCCTGTGGCTCAATGTTAAAATCTGTACTTTATTTTTTATACTAATCATAAATATTTTAAGTATTTATTATTAATCATGATTTTTTATTTATAATTATTGAATAGTGAATCAAGCAGGAACAAGTCATCGAATCGACTAGCGCCAACTCAACAATCGAGCCGGCTCGAGTTTTTAGGGTTTTTGAACTACGGTTTAAATGGGTAAATCTAAGATGTGAAATCCTCCATATATGAAAATTTGTAGAATTTAAATTATTCAGTTTTCAGTATATTCATATGTTAAAATATTAAAAGGTTAATGATCAAACGTTGGGAAGTATTCCTTATAACTTTGGCAATTAACATTTAATATTTTTTTCTTTTCCTTTTAAAGAAATTAATATCCACAATTTTTAGAGCCCATTTGTTTTGACAATTACCACATTACTATAAAGGAAATGAGTAATAATTATAAATTGCTGTATATGTTTCTCGACGGCAACTATATTTGATTATTATGATGGAAGTTTTATATTATTTAATTGATCAATAGTAAATTTGTAATTATGATAATTTTATATTATTTCAATATCAAATCATCATCAAAATAAATTGATATTATTTTTTGGATAAAATTCTTTACAATAATTATATGAAAAAGTGCATTAATTATAAATTGCATGCTGAATATATTTATATTTAACTGCTCATTTTTATATTTGGTTTGGAAGTAGTAAAATAATAATAATGATTAGGAAAATGGGAAAACAAATAGGACTAATTATGAAATATAGGATTATTGTACTTGTGTGAAATTTGGTTATTTGATTGCAATTTATGGTCTATCAAACACAAGTTTTACCTAATAACATGTTTTTCCGAAAGGAAGAATTTGATCTCGAATGTCAGATTGGATGGTAAAAAAACGATGGTATTTCTAGACATGCAATTGTTGGACAATAATGGTAATAATTTCATCTAATGCAATTACATACCATTTAATCCCGTGTACCAAACAGTACATAGTATTAAATGGTATGGAATTGTATTAAATGTAATTAACACCATTAGTGCACAATGATATATGTCAACGATGGTATTTTGACTGTTTAATCCCACATTAGGAATTAAATTCTTCCCACCGTGGGGATTCTACCTTCATGGACCATGGAATTGTAATCAATAGATTAGGTTTCGAAACTAATGCTAGTCACCCATATACATATGCAATTCAACCTTCGATTTTTTTTTTTTTTTAAAAGGGCAATGTCGAAAACACTGGTTGACCTGACCGATCAACGTGTCTTGATCGATCAATGAATTGCTCATTTTGTACAGTTTTGCATGATTTGTTTCTTTTTTCAAATCTTCTTATATTTATAAGTATAATTGAAATTAGGGTGTGGGTTAGACGTGGTCAAGAGTTTGAGAGGATTTTACACAGAAAAAACTATTTCCTTTATGGTTTTGATAGGTAAAAATTCATATCTTGTAATTTTGTTTTTCATAATATATTAATACTTTGTGTCGTGATTTTTTTGTACTAGTATTTTTCCACATAAATTTAAAGTATTCTTTATTTTTTGAATATACCTATACAATTGTGATTACTTTGTTTGATTCTTCTCTACTTCCTAACTTCCACGTAATTTTAACCAAGAAATCTAACAGGCTATTCAAATCCAAGTTACATTGTCCATAAGTTCATCCAAACAAAGGGCCCCCCAGCACATAAGGTAGAGACTCGCAGGACACTATGCAAGTCCTCCACCTGAGGATGACGTGAGCTTAGCATGACGGAGTGAAGACAGAAAAGAAAGGACAGGAGTGGACCAGCATTTTCTGAAAAGGTTAGGGCTCCTAGGACCATGGAAAAGGTGGGACCATGTTAAGTCTCCTCAGTCATTTCTGCAACCGTCCACGCCATCACAGCCCCATCTGGGAAGGCTCGCCCCTGTCACTCCCTATCATTCCAAAATCCCAGACAAAAGTTTCACCGGTTGGCTGCACCCAATGGACCGTGGGTTTATGTTTTTTGATTAGTTGACTCGTCCTGATTGGTTCAGGACGAGTTGGGTTTAGGTACATTTCAGTCCTGGTTAAAAATCATAATCTGATCGGTCCACTTTCTTGGAGCCCGGTTAAAATGAGTCGGGATCCTCTGTTATCGGGTCAACAGGATTTTCCTGTTACCCTAGTGGTTTGGCGTCCGAAGCTATTTTTTATTATTTTTTATTTTTTTAGTGAGTGTTGACGTGGACCAATGAATTTTAGGGTATTAGGAATTCTCTATTGACCGGGTAACAGAGGATCGGGACTCGGTTAAAATTGGGTGGTGTTACCGGGTTGATCCTACTCAACCCAGTTAGATGCATTTTCAGAGATGAGTCAAGATCAAGGTGTTTTCTAATGGTAATACGGGGCATAACGGCTGTTATGACTATGTAACGTTCGTTACGGTCTTTCTTTTTTAATTTTTTATTTATTGAAAAACTTTTAAAAACCTTATATATGTTTCGTAATGTTGATTAAAAAATATGAAAAACCTATGTCTATCCCGTAATAGACCATCATGAGGTTGTTATAATTTTTTATTGGGCACGTAACGTGCCATTAACAATAATTATAGATCAATTTTTTTCCATAACATCTATTACGATTGTTCCGACTATGTAACGTGTAACGGTTGCCACCGTTGCCATTACGTTACGGCCTTTATGCGCCGTAATGTAAAATCAGATCTGACTTGACTGAGCCTGAGTCGACTCGACTCGGACAAGTTGCAACATATAACATATATGGCACAAAATCATGACCGTCAGTGGCCCAGCCAAAATCAACTGGATACAACCTGCTGGCCAGGCCCAACCATGAATCCTTTCCTGCTATCCTCCCAAAAATGCCAATTTGACACGTGGCACTTGTGCTCAAAGATCTATGGTTAGGATTGAATCGTACCATCCAGGTGTTTATTAAGGGCCCACTTCAATGGCCGTGGCCTGCAGATCAGGCATGAAATTTTATTCGAACCGTTAAACAACCAACTTCGTGAGTGTGCAGTCTACACACCACCCAATGGCTGCCCCACCTTACTTCGTGGGCCACGACACAAAAAATCAGGGGACCCACTAAAAAAGGGACCATGGCCTACCTCAGGACTTTTTAAAAGTGGTCCATGTATACACGTGACTTTCCATCCATGTGCACGTAGAAAAGCTCATGCAACTAAGATACACCACGTACTTACAGCTTCAATAGCGAGGTGGCTAGTGACAGTGCTATGTGGGCCCCGTATGATATGTATGTGCTTTATCTAAGCCTTTCATCTATTTTTTCAGGTAATTATAGAACATGATCCAAAAATTGAAGCAGATCCAAATCTCAAGTGGACCACACCAAAAAAAACAGTGGTGATTGATTGCTCGCCATTAAAAACTTCCTGAGGTTCACTGTGATGTTTGTTTGTCATCCAACCTGTTGTAGTGAAAACATGACAAACTTTTATAGCCGTTAAAATTTTTTTATTGGTGAGTGGTCCATCACCACTCTTTCTTGTGGTGTGGTCAATATGAGATTTGGATCTACCTCATTTTTTAGCTCATGCCATGAAGTAATATAAAAAAAAATAGATATTTCCCGTGGATGGGACACATAGGTCATTTTGTTGTTTACATAGCACTGTAAGTAGATCTTTGGAAAACTATTGATTGGGTCTTTACGAGGAAGATGAAATATTTATTAATTACATGAAACCATCTAAGTTTAGACATCCATCCAACGCATGTATATGTACTACAATCAATTTTCAAGCACTAAAATATACTATGCATATTAACGTACATGTATCAAATGCGTGCAAGTGAGTGTACACACACACATAACTACTTCGAATCCACAAAGCTTATTTGGACTCCTCAAATATACTTTTTGAATCCGCAATGAAAAAGCAAGAAAAAATATAAATAAATTCTATAAAATTAGTAATTTGATTAATAAATGAAATAAATGAATTCAAAACCATTTGAATAGGGATACTAAACAATTAGAAAAATTTCAAAATCAAATTACAAGTAAAACTCCAAGAATTCGCAACTTATTATAAATTGTAAATTTTCTATTTACAGTAAGTGTCCAATAAGGCTTAACCACGTTATTCTCTTAAAGCTTAATGAATGAAGAGGGAATAAAGATGCAATTTGAACGTCGATACGATGAAATATTGCAAATTCGGCGTGTAGCTCATCCTACCCTAAAATAATATATGGTACATCGAGTAATTCATTCTAGTTTTGCGAGATATGCCTGTTTTAAAGTTTTGATGGTTGATGACTTCCGCCTTCGATTGGGTCTTCTTTGGTTTATCTTGTACATGAAAATGTTCGGGACCTCTCTACATGAGCCACAATTTATAAGAAAAATTCATAGTTGTAACAAAAATAGACTAGGCAATTTTCTAACATGCCCAATTATTCCTAAGATTGTGTACCACCTGATGAGTGGAGACGTTTGATTATTTTTTATTTTTTAGTGAGAATCTACAATTGCCTGTGTGAGATCCGTATTGTTAATCAGGTACCATGGGCCATCATTGAAAGTGCCCTTGCCTGACATAGGCAACAAGCTATGTAGAACAATGTATGGCTAGGATGAAAATAGCGGCGGCCCGGCCTCATCGGTAGGTTAACCTGCTTTTTGAAACATGGCACATTCATATCGTGACCTACCTAGCCAATTTTTGAAATGAACAGCGCCAGGTCCCTAATAGGGCTGAAAGTTGGACGGGTTGAACCCGACCGACCCGTGACCGACCCGACATTGGGTTGGGCTTGGGCAGGATGTATAGAGTCCGATCTTAGGCTTGGGCTATACAAACACCAACCCGATAAAACTAGGGTCGGGCTTGGGTTGAGGTCTTGGGTTGCCCGACCCAACCCGAACCCGATCAATATAGAAGTTACTTATAGATTATAATTGAGTGTGGATCGTATGTGTTGAAGACATAGGAAATTTCAGTGCTATCGGGTCTCATTGGTCCACATCATTTTCAATGACTCAAGCTAACAAGAAATGCTGGATTTCTCTCTCCCAAATAGATTGTGTGATACACAACACAACTTTTAAATACGTAGTTGTCATGTATTTTAGCTTGTTTGTTTAGAATAAATGAAGTTCTTTACGATAAATAAGTACGTATATGACTAATAAAATTATAGATATAAAAAATAAAACTTGTATTGAAATATAATAAACTAATAAAATTATTAAAATATTAGTATATATCTACCCGATCAACCTGACCAACCCAACTGAACCCGCTTGGGTTGGGCTTGGGTTGGGCTTGGGTTGAGAATTCCCAACCCGAGGTTGGATTGGGTTAGGGTTGAGGTACAAGAACCTTGGGTTGGGCTAGGGTTGAGCACCAACCCGACCCAACCCGCACAACTTTCAGCCCTAATCCCTAATGCACCAATAGCCTCATGGGTAGAACTTTCATGAGATCCAATCCATCCATCAGGTCCGTTGACTCATGTTCATATACTCAGTTAAAAACCATAACAATCTGGAGCTCAGGTAAGCCACACCGTAGGAAAAACTTCAGATGGGACGCCCACCTTTAGTTTTCTACCGAGCACACCGATGGTGATCAGATGCCATCCAATCCATTCATCTAATGTGCCTCATCACGATGAACAAATTACCCAAAGGTTACATTATTCCTAAACTCATGTGGGCCATAGAACACGAATTTAAAGGTTTTAAGTAATAATTTTATGAGGTGGCCCACCTGAGTGGCGAATCATCCTGATTTTTGGAATCAATGTTAAAGAAGTGGTGATGCACTTGATGGACAGGATGGATTTCAAAGACAGTAAGCCATTTTTGCTGCGTCTAAGCATGCAACCATGCTAAAAGAGTCATGACTAGGATCAATTCATTCAACCATGAGTCGAGTCACGACTCACCTGAGTCAGGAATGAATCAGCCTGACTCAAGTAGAGTCCGTGTCGACTCATCCGAGTCACACCCAACTCATTCCAAAGATGGGCAGCACCAGAATGACTCAAATTTCACTCCGAGTCAACTCATCCTGACTCAGTGAGTTCAAAACTTCACCCATCTGTGGAAAATCAGTGCAGGTCCAACAGACCATAGGTGGGTTGCAAGGAAACGGATTGGCTACTCCCCCTGCCAACAGCCAATGGCTGGTGGTCGGTGCTCTGTGGGCCCATCATGATTTAAGTGTTTCATCCATGCCGTCCATCTATTTTTTCAGATCATTTTATGCTATTAGAACAAAAATGAGATATATAACAATCTCAAGTGGACCACATTACAGGAAACAGTGTTGAATGAGCGTACACCATTAAAAACCTTTTGGGGGCCATAAAAGTTTTGGATCAAGCTGATCTTTGTTTTTCCCCTCATCTGGGACTGTATGACCTAATCAATAGATTGGATGTCAAATAAACAGTACATTAGGCCTTAGGTGGATTTTAATGGTGGATATCCAATCACTATTGTTTTCCTGTAGTGCGGTCCACCTGAGATTTATATCCCTATAATTTTTGGTGTAAAGCCCTAAAATAATCTGTAAAAATGAATGAACGGAATGGATGAAACACGTACATTATGGTGGGGCCCGCAGAGCACTGACCATCGGCCATGGGGCTGGTGGCAGGGGGGAGTAGCCAATCCGTTTCCGGGTTGCAAACATAAAATAAAAAAAAAAAAAAAAAAAAAAAAAAAAAAAAAAAAAAACAGTTGCATGAGTTCATGTGTATGACAATTGACAGGATGTCACATTTGTGAATGTGCACTTGCATTGGTTGCATCTGACACCTATCTATGGAAATCAAAACCATTGGCTGCAATTTAATTGCAACCAAACAAAGAAAACAAAACCTCCTTTTGCCCATCTGTATTGCACGTCCCATGAATTAGCGGGACCGGAATGGGTGTTACCCAGCTAACATCTCAGTGGGTGTTACCCTTACGTTAGGGGCCCACCTTGCTGATTTTAGTATATCCACACCGTTCATCTGTTTTCAAAGACTATATTAGGATGTTATACCAAAAATTAAGCAGATCAAAATCTCCGGTGGACCACAGCACAGGAAAAGTGGTGTATCAACGCCCACCATTAAAAACTTCCCAAGGCCCACCGTAAGCATATCTGTAATTTTTATTTTCCATCCAACCCATTGATAAGGTCAATCAGACATGGATGAAGGGAAATTACGAATATCAGCTTGATCCAAAGCTTCTATGGCTTACAGAAAGTCTTTAATAGTGATTCGACACTTTTTCCAGTGTTGTGGTCCACCTTAGAATTATATATATGTAAATTTTGGTATACCTTACTAAAATTAGGTGAAAAAATGAACGGACGGAGGTGATATACTAAAAAATTCATAAAGGTGGGCCCCACACAGTAAGGGTAACACCTATTAATGGGTGTTACCCCGGTATCACCAAATCCTCTGCCAACGTGATTCAGTCATCACCCACTAAAAATATAGAAGAACTTTGATGCTCTGACAGGGTGCATTTATGATACGCAGGAGGTATAGAAATAATTTAAATTAAACTGTCCAAATTATAAGTTTCAGTCTACATGTACCATGAACCAACTTTTATGTTTATTGAATTACCTGACCATCTTATTGGTGGATATTCGATGGCTTAAAATGAAAAATATCCAACGGTCCTAGTTCAACAAACAAGTGTCTTTGAATCAGCGGCCACGATTACTCAGCCAATCTGATTTTGGAAGTGTGATATAGTGACAGTTGGATCCGCAGTTTAGACGGTTTAAATTGGGTTAATGTATTCCACATGTAAATTTCTGATTGCCTGCGTATCAGGCGTCATACTCTGCCGGAGTATTAAAGCACCCTGGAGGGACTGTTCCAATCGGATCGATTCCGACTGTCCATCAGGCCCTGATTATCACACCGCTTGGATGATCCGCGTGTCGATTACTTGTGTTTTATAGCCATCCATTTCAAGCGATGGATGGGATGGTTAGGATTGTCCTAAAAAATGGTTCTTTAGTACTATAAACGATCCACAACGGGACCCAACAAACAGATGGCCCAAAATTGTTGCTTGGCCTGCTTCTATACAAACGGTCACGACCGTCCATTTTACCATGATCATGATAGGATAAGAGGTCATGTTGTATTTGTGAAATCCACTCCGTCCATCAGGTGATAACCCTTTTACTAACCGTACATACAGAATACCAGACTGATAAAGAATTCAAATGGGCTACAATAATGTGAACAGTGTAAGATTGTGCCTAAAACCTCTAACTTCACGTGTTGTGGCCCACCTCAGTTTTGGATTAGGCTGATTTCGTATTTTCCTTCATCCCTGCAATATACACCTGATGAACGGGTTTGATGAAAGATAAAACGCCATGGTTGCCCCGCCCACAAACCTACGGTTGGCATCTCATCCCTATTGTTCCTTGTGGCGTGGCCCACTTGAGTTTTGGATCAGGCTGACGTTTTTTTCCCCAGATCCTAACACTGAGGATCACACCTGATGAACGGAATGGATTTCATAGATGCAACACGATGGGCCACAAAGAGCTTGGGTGGTGTTGTGGGGTCATGTCAGTGATCTGAACGGTTGATCTGACGAGATATGCCTCAAAATATTTAGGATTGGAAGATCTCGAGCTGATAGCTTATGTTCGAAATAAAAGAGATAAATGATCAAATATTAAAATATTTCAGGGCAGGATTTTTATTATCGGGTATAGCATATCCATGATGAGGCCCATCATCTAAATGGTTTGGATCACTGAATTTGATCCGGATCAAACGGCTAAAGTCCCTCCATTTCCTATTTATGGAACCCTACACGCAGTACACGTGACCCGTCTGTGGGAAGACAGACTGACATGTAAGGTGGCACTAACCACGAGTGCGAATAAAATGAGGACGGTCCACCTTCACTCAGAGCATTAAGTTATAGTGGTAGAAGTTGGATTTGGACACTTGGACGGTTGAAATGATTGATTTGGAGTCTATGATGGATTCAGCAGGAAGCGGATTGGATAGTGACCCTAGGCACTGTGGGCCCTACCTTGATATATGTGTTTTATATCCACACCATCCATCAGTGTTTCAGCTCATTTTAAGGCAGATCAGAAGCTTGAGTGTACCACACCACATGAAACACGTGGATAATGACACCCAGCGTTGAAACCTTCCTTAGGCCCACCGTAATGTTTATTTGCTAACCCAAATCTAAACGAAGGGAAAACCAAAAAAAAAAAAAAAAAAAAAGTTTGAACCAAAACCTTTTGTGGGCCCAGCAAATTTTTTTTTTTTTTTTTTAAATATCATTTGTTCAATTACAAATGTTTCCTATATTTCGGTCCACTTAATCTACTTTATTTTAAGACCTATGCTCTAAAATAATATGGCAAGATAGATGAACGGTGTGGATAAAACACATGCATCACAATAAGCCCCACATCTGATGTAGGGTTGAGCAAGTTGGGTCGGGTTGGTGCTCAATCCTACCCCAACCCAGACTCAGGTTAAGAATTCTCAACGTAAACTCAATTGAAGCGGGCTCAGTTGGGTTGGGCGGGTGAATACATGCTAATATTTTTGTTATTATATTATTCTATTATATTTTAATACATGTCTTTAAAAAAAAAAAAAAAAACTTATGATTTAATTAATTAATTATATAATTATAGTTATTTATTGTAAATAACTTTATTTCTTGCTAAACAAACAATCTAAAATATAAGAATGCTCCTTTAACAGTCGTGTCATGTAACTTATTTAAGAGAGAGAAATTTAGCATCTCTTGCTAGCTTGATGTAACGCCCCGAAAAATCGGGGGTCATGCATACACTCGACTCTCGAGTTCCCGAGTGTCACTTATCATCAATTTTATGGTTTTACGATTAATCAAGCTTAAATGCGCAATTTGGAATATCTTGGAGTATGAAACACAATCACACAAGTCTACTGAAATGAAGAAGATATATATGTATATATGAACAGGTCCAAAGAATGTATACGGGCCGCCCAGCAAAATCGCAAAAGAATAGTGGATCCAAAAGAATAGAGCCGAGCCCACGCTCAGCGATCCGATCCCGCCTCTCCAGCTGACTGAGAGTCGTCCATCAGTTGGAAGTATGACAGCTCCTCCTCCTCGTCGAGAGTAGCATTGTCACGCTCCATCTGCCCTGCATCCTCTACATTTATGAGAGAGTCTGGTTAGTGTTTTAAAACACCATCCCAGAGTGGGAGTGAGTGATCAACTCAGTGTGAACTATTAGTCTTAAGTTATAACAGACATCAATTATAATATGTACTTAATGAAAAATAGTCTATCATCAACACCTACAACTCTTATTTAAATGCATGCATACGGGATGATATGATGCATGCCCTCGCCACAACGCTCCCTCGAGCGACTCCATCTAACGATCGCATATGACCACACTCCCTTAGAGCGACCTCGACTTCTGAGTCGCCACCCTAACTAATGCGATGCAATGCAATAGTGTTAGCCGAGTTATTAGTTAAGTCTATACATCCAGCAGGTTGGAAAATCTGATACACCCCGCGTATCAACGTTCTAAGCTGGTTGCGAGGCTAAGTCCCCATCAATGCGTGAGGGGACTTACGTAATGTTTATTTGCTAATGCAAATCTAGACGAAGGGAAAACCAAAAAAAAAAAATAATAATAAGTTTGAACCAAAACCTTTTATGGCCCCAACAATTATTATTATTATTTTTTTTAATATCATTTGTTCAATTACAAATGTTTCCTATGTTTCGGTCCACTTAATCTACTTCATTTTAACACCTATGCTCTAAAATAATATGGCAAAATAGATGAACGGTGTGGATAAAACACATGCATCACAATAGGCCCCACATCTGATGTAGGGTTGAGCAGGTTGGGTTGGGTTGGGTTGGGTTGGTGCTCAATCCTACCCCAACCCAAACTCGAGTTAAGAATTCTCAACTTAAGCTCAACTGAAGCGGGCTCAGTTGGGTTGGTCGGGTGAATACATGCTAATATTTTTGTTATTATATTATTCTATTATATTCTAATACATGTCTTAAAAAAAAAAACTTATGATTTAATTAATTAATTATATAATTATAGTTATTTATTGTAAATAACTTTATTTTTTTCTAAACAAACAATCTAAAATATAAGAATGCTCCTTTAATAGTCATGTCATGTAACCTATTTAAGAGAGAAATCCAGCATCTCTTGCTAGCTTGAGTAATCAGAAATGGCGTGGAAAACAACGAGACCTAATAGCACTAGAATTTCCTAGGCCTTCAACATAGACATCACACTCAGTTATAATTTATAACTTATATATCGATCGGGTTTGAGTTGGGTGAGGCAACCCGAGACCTTAACCCAAGCTTAACCTAACTTTTATTGAGTTGGTGTTTATATAGCCCAAGCTCGAGACCAAACTCGATCCATCCTGCCCAAACCCAACCCAATGTGGGGTCGATTAAGTTGAACTCGCTCGACTTTCAGCCTTAATCCGATGATTAAATCCATCCTCTCCAACAGTCTTCTTTTTTCTATAGCAATCCGGTGGATGGATGGCATGGATAGGATGACCTAATAAAAATGGTGATTTAGATCCACAAGCTATTTATGATTGCCCCAACAAATAAATATATTAGATTGTCGGGCAGATTTGGCCTTGGTCGTTATAACCTATTATATCAATAGATGAGACCCTGTCACCATCTGATATATTACTTGCATTGGATATCGCTTTGGATATTAGATCCGATTACAAAATTGGGTAGGATTGGACTGTCTCGCACCGGTTTACAAACCTTGAACATTCACCGGGTCTACCTGATAATCCACAGACTCGGTCCTACTTGTACATGAATATGGACCCAGATCTGGGTGGAACCCACATCCAAATCTGAGACCCGATTAGAATTTAGCAGGGCTAAACCCAGATAAAATTCATTTACAATCCTATAATATAATCATGAACCTGAAGGCCCTAGACATGGCACTAATGTCATCTTGACCATCCATTATCCAATAGATGAAAGTATTCTCTTACATGCCACATGTGACACCATCCATCTCACCCGCACGTGCAAAACATCCCAAATGCTACTGTGCCAAATGTACCATTATTCATCCCACACATGTGCAGATCAACCAACCAATGTGCTACATGTGTTATTACCTATCTTCAACGGCTCCTAATGTGCCACATGTGCCAATGTACACAAGTATTTTCATCTAACTTCAAGTGTATGGTCCAATACATAGCTTCAAGGACTCACATGTATAAGTTTTTTTTTTTTTTTTCCCCTCTCCTGCTTTTTAATTAAGTATTTTTGTTTTCTCTCCTTATCTTACAACAAAACCCCCTAAAGTTATTGCATTTATAATATCCCTACGTTTTGTAATATTATATAATAAACCTCTTTCATTAAATTTTTAATTAAGCTGGATGAGGTTATTATTATTATTATTATTATTTTTCAACTCTAGCTTTAAACAAGAAGGTTTAATAATTTCATGTACAAACGCCTCATCTCTTAGCTATCTAGATATTCAAATTGATAACCCACCATGGATGGACTTAGGCATTGTTGTTGTCAACATTCAACTACAAATTGAGACCTACTAGATGGTTGGTTTGATTAAAGATCATACAAACTATAAAGTGGGATCCACTAGCTAGTTGAAGTGGGGACATCGAGTGGCTAATCAGATTTCATGTGCACCAATTGCATGAACTAAAAGAGGACAAACGCATGTATGATATAATGCACGCTAAATGATAAAAGAGGCCAGTCCAAAGCTATTATTGTCTACATGTTGTGACGTCTATCTATTAATGAAATTTAAATCACATGGGAAGTTTGTTTTTTATTATATAGCTAAAGGGGAGGGGATGTTAAGCACGTTATTAGTTGTTTATCTTATGATGAACATCAAACCCATAAAGACGAACATCTTTCTATAGTACCGGGTTTAGTGGCCCACCAACGAGCGGTTTAGAGCTTGTTTGGTTGGTTTGACTATTTTAGAATAAATTGGGTGGTGAAATCTCTTATGCATGACAACTAGGGTTTTGATTAGCTAAGTTCACAATATGGCCTTTTTGAAATTAGAAAAAATGACGATTCGAATCTAATCATCTTAATTAAGATTCTTAATTCGATTAAACTGTAAATTACCTAGAATAATAAACTATAGTCAAAATAGAAGATACTAATTTAATTACACGGGATGATTGCTTACATGTTTAGAAGCAATTTTTAAGAAGACATCGAACATTAAAATTCTAAGACAAAAAAGATACGCCCAGTCCATTGGTGACTTACAGCTGCAAAATTTTTAGTTTCAACAGGTCTGTTTCTTGTAATGTTTTTTGCACTTTTAGTTAATAAATTATTTTTATAAATTTTCTAATAATTCAACATTAGGTCTTCTTTTGACCCACCAAATTTCATTATATTTGGAGTTATAGAAAAATTATTAAAATTTCAGAAAATCAACATATTTGAGTTTCATTTATATTATATATATATATATATATATATAATATATATATATATTATATATATATATATATATATATATAGTAAACCTAGACTGATCAATCTTCAATCTGACTTTTAAATCACCTCAATCAAAGTTATATTCAATAATATGTATTTTTTAAGTCAGGGTACTTAAGCTGTCTAAACAAGGGTTGACCTTGAATTTTGGGATGGACCCCTGACCTCTAGGTCGAGGTATTTTTTGTCTATGTTCTCCAAAATTCATAATTTCCACTCAGGCAAAAAGTTATGGTGGATCCAAAATCACTCACATTGGTCCCAAATGCATGCGAATATACACATGAACATGCACTCAAATAGAGAAATCAAAGGTACGCCCAAGGACCTCCAATTTCCAAGTTGGCAAAATTTTGAGGCATTACAATATACCCCCCTTAAAAATAATTTCATCCGTAAAATTGTCTTAAACTTCTATTAGGTTCGTATTTAACAAGCCCACCTGTAGTGATTTAGCTCGTACCCAATGTTGGTCCTATTTTTAGTGATCCGATCTACTTATATGACTTGGTCTAGTTTTTGAATCCTAATCGTTTTCCTTTGATGAGTTCATTACTAATGTTTAGGTCGACTCAGATCCTATTTAGTAATCTAACTCTATGTATAATATGGATAAATCGAGAATACAACATTGGCTTTAAAGTTGAAATAGAATGGAAGAGAACGAAAGACTATAAGAGATCAAGATAACAAAGAGTCAGAGTCTCTGTCTGACCTCTCTTTAGGCTCTCTCCTATTGTCTCCAAATCACAGACGGGTTATCATTTCCTCTCTCAAAGATATTTTGAATTAGAGATAGAACACTCTTCAGGCTCTCCCCCTCGAGTTGTGAGTGTGGGGTCCCTTTTATAAGCAATTAGGTTGAATGAATAAGATCAAGCAGTTTCGGTTCTTCCAAGCCTTGGGCTTTTGCATCAATACCATGCTCGAGAAAACCAAACCATTGTTGAAGAAATAAGAGCAATTGAGCCTGAGATTATTGAAGAGATAAAAGCAACTAATCATGCTCCGACGTAGCCTAAGACGTAGCCAAGCATGGAAACTCCCAAAAAGTGACAAAAGATTGCACTCGGCGAACCCATGGCCAGTTTTGCGCAGAACCGATGGAGTCGGGGCCAGTTTTACGTAGAGCCAGTGGAGTCATGGCTGATTATGGTTTTTTTTTTTTTTTTTGTCAAAATTAGCCTTGACATATGGCTTGTCATGCCCTGAAAATTGACAGCCAAGTATAGACCCCCGGTCTCAAGTCTCAGGTGTGAAGCAAATGAAAATGCATATGTGACCTCGTTTAAATTCACATTCATTTTACACACGAATAATCAGAGAGTAGCGTAATTCAACTTAGTGGATTCAAAGCAAGGTAGAGATAACAAAAATCTATAAATATAAGGCTAACAGTTAAAGTACAATTCCAATAGTGGTGATTGCCTCAAATTGAGATCATATAAGCCACAAAGATAATACAACAAAATTAACACATAAAGCACGTCTAGTCTAGGACTCAAACATATACATGCATAAAATTTAAATAAAAGAACTGTTGGTATAAAAATAAGGATTCCAATGTGCCTCATTGCTCAATTTGTAAAAAAATTGGGCATGCTGGAAAAGATTGTTGGTATAAGCCAAAAGATAGGGCAAATTTTCATGAAGAAAAATGTAATGATGAAAAAATGATGAAGAAAGCCTGTTTCTTTCATGTTTTACTGCATGTACTAAAAATATTTGGTATCTAGATAGTGGTTGCAGTAACCATATGACAGGTGATAAATCTTTCTTTGTTGAGATGGATGAGACTATTAGGTCTCAAGTACGGATGGGAAATGATAATCAAGTTTAAGTGCGAGGTAATGGAACTATTTCCATAGACACCAAATCTGATAAGAAGCTTATTCATGATGTTATGTATGTTCTTGGCATTGCTCAAAATTTAATCAGCTTGGGATAATTGATGAAAAGAGGACTTTATGCTATTTTTGCTGAAAATAAATGCATGATATTTAATAAGAAAAACAAGGAATTAATAGTTTCAGTTGAAATGACTGATACTAAAATGTTCCCTTTTAAATTTTCTGATCTCACCATCAATGCTTTTAATGTTGAATCTAGTGATGCCTCTAGGCTATGGCATAAACGATATGGGCATCTAAACTTTAGTGGGCTAAATTTACTGCATAAAAATACAAAGGTTGCTGGTTTCCCATGGTGACAAATGATGGAAAGTTGTGTGAAGCATGTGTATATGGAAAACATCATAAAACTCCCTTTCAAGTGGGTAAATCTTGGAGGGTAACTGAACCTTTGATGTTTGTACATGCTGATATCCGTGGTCTTATGAGGACATCCTCTTTTGGTGGATGTAGATATTTTCTATTATTTGTTGATGACTTTACTAGAATGTCATTGGTGTATTTTCTTGAAAAAAAGTCTGAAGCTCTTTTATTTTTTCTACAATTTCGGGCTTCTGTTGAAAAACAAAGTGACTATTCTATTAAAAAAATTACGTACTGACCGGGGTGGTGAATTTACATCCAAAAAATTCTTTATGATGTGTAAAAGTGCAGGTATAAGCAGAAAACTCACGACAAGCTTTACCCCACAACAAAATGGGGTTGCGGAACGAAAAAATCAAATAATAATTGAAACTGCAAGGTGTATGCTGAAAGAAAATGAACTACCAAAGACCTTTTGAGCTGAAGCCGTAGCAACTTTGACTTATTTATTAAACTGATTTCCTACCAAGGCTGTCATCGGAAAAACCCCATATGAAGCTTGGTTTAGGAGAAAACCAAATGTGAGTCATCTTAAAGTATTTGGATCTATAGCCTATGATCATATTCCTTCGCAAAAAAAGCAAAAATTAGATGATAAGAGAAAAAAATATATTTTTATTGGTTCTAGTGATGAAACAAAAGGCTATAGGCTCTATGATCCAAAAAATAAGATTTTGAACATCAGTCGAGATGTTATTTTTAATGAAAATGGTGTCTGGAATTGGAAATTAGTGCTGAAAATACTCATTTGGTTGTTGATCATGAAGAAACCATATCTTGTATGCCACCAAGCATGCCACCAAATGAGTTTCAACCACCACCTTCCCCACATATTGAATCAAGTGAATCGCCTCCAAGAAGGGTAAGAAGTCTTACTGATATTTATCAATCTTGTGATTTTGCCTTTTTTTTCTTCAGAACTCACATGTTTTGAAGATGCAGTGACAAAGGAAGAGTGGTATGATGCAATGAAGGAAGAAATTGATGCTATTAAAAAAAAAAAACATAGAGATTGGTTGATTTGCCCATAGGAAAAGAAGCCATTAGACTGAAATGGATTTATAAATCCAAATTCAATCCTGCTGGATCTTTGAAAAGGCATAAAGCTCGTTTAGTAGCAAAAGGTTATGCTCAAATTTCAGGTGTTGATTTTTTTAAAATTTTTTCTCATGTTGCTCGATTAGAAACCATTAGAACTGTTTTATCTTGACATCTCAAGAAAGTTGGCATGTTTATCAATTTGATGTCAAATCAGTTTTCTTAAATGGTGAGTTACAGAAAAATGTATATGTAAAACAGCCTGTAGGGTTTAAACTCAATGGGATGGAAAATAAAGTTTACAAATTGGAGAAAACTTTGTATGAACTCAAACAAGCTCCAAGAGCATGGTACAGTAAAATCGACAGATACTTCATTGACACTAATTTTAAGAGGAGTGAAAGTGTACCTACTCTTTATGTGAAAACTCAAGATATGGAAATCCTTATAGTTTGCTTATATGTTGATGATATGATATATATAGTCAATTCTATAAGTTCGATGAAGCAATTTAGAGAAAATATGATGTCTAAATTCCAAATGATCAACTTGGGCCTTTTACATTATTTTTAAGGCATGCAAATTATTCAAGACTCCAAAGGTATTGTTGTATGTCAAGAAAAGTATGCTCATGATATTTTAAAAAGATTTTATATGACTAATTGTAATCCTCCAAAAACTCCCATGAATACAAATGATAAACTTATGTTAGAAGATGGGGTAGATAAAACTAATGGAAAAGACTACAGAAGCTTGATTGGTGGACCAATTTATCTCACTAATACAAGACCAGATATAATGTTTGCAGTGAGCCTTTTATCCAGATTCATGTAAAATTCAAGTAAACAATATATGGGAGCAGCAAAAAAAGTCTTATGATATATTCGTGGCACATTAAACTTTGGAATCAGGTATCGCAAGGTGAGTGATTTTAAACTTGTGACTTATACTAATAGTGATTGGGCCGATTATGCAAATGACAGAAAAAGCACTTGGGGATTTTCGCTTAGTCTTGGATCTGGAATGATATCATGGGCGACTAAGAAGCAAAAAACTACTGCACTATCAAGTTCGGAAGCCGAATACATTGCTACCACAAGTGCCGCTTGCCAAACAGTATGGCTTAGAAGGATCTTATCCGGTTTAAAGGCAAAACAAGAAGAAGCCACGATAATCTACTGCGACAACAAATTTACCATTGTAATGACAAAAATTCCAGCATTTCATGCAAGGACTAAACACATAGAAGTACATCATCACTTCATAAGAGAACTCATGGTGAAATGAGAAATCGAGTTGGAATACTGCAACACCGAGGTTCAAATTGCAGACATTTTCACTAAAACGCTTTCTTGGTAGAAATTTGTCAAGTTACGAGAAATGCTCGGAGTTAAGGTTGTTTGAATCAAGGGGGCGTGTTGAGAATAATTCAAACTTAATTGAACGTTGTTGTCCAACGATCATAAGAATGTTTGAAGTTCCATTGTTTTCTCACTGTTTGTTGTAATTGAATTGAATGTGGTCAAGCCACATGTCAGTTGCTAATTAATTCTTTTAGCAAGAATCTCTCAATTGTTATTAGGTGTCTACATTGTGTCTATAAAAGAGTCTTCATGTAGTGTAGATGTACAAAAAAATTCAACGTACTCTGTTATCCTATATTTTAAGAAAACAACCCTTGTTATGTGTGTTATTTGTGATTGAGTTGTTGTTACTCCAACATTGAGTTGTGAGTGCGGGGTCCCTTTTATAAGCAATTAGGCTGAATGAATAAGATCAAGCAGGTTCAGTTCTTCCGAGCCTTGGGCTTTTGCATCAATACCATGCTCGGGAAAACCAAACCATTGTTGAAGAAATAAGAGCAATTGAGCCTGAGATTGTTGAAGAGATAAAAGCAACCGAGCATGCTCCGACGTAGCCTAAGACGAAGCCAAGACATGGAAACTCGCAAAAAGTGACAAAAGATTGCACCCGGCGAACCTTGAGCCAGTTCTGCGTAGAATCGATGGAGCCGGGGCTAGTTTTACGTATAACCAGTGGAGTTAGGGCTGATTATGGGTTTTTTTTTTTTTTTGTCAAAATTAGCCTTGACATATGGCTTGTCACGCCCTGAAAATTGACACACGAGTATAAAGACCCCGGTCTCGAGTTCCCGATTGTGAAGCAAATGAAAATGCATATGTGACCTCGTTTAAATTCACATTCATTTTACACACGAATAATCAGAGAGTAGCGTAATTCAACTTAGCGGATTCAAAGCAAGGTAGAGATAACAAAAATCCATAAATATAGGGTTAATAGTCAAAGTACAATTTCAATAGTGGTGATCGCCCCAAATTGAGATTATATAAGCCACAAAGATAATACAACAAAATTAACACATAAAGCACGTTCAGTTTAGGACTCAAATATATACATTCACAAAATTTAAATAAAAGTAAGGTCTTCCAGTTTCACCCGACACTCCCAAGACATCACGACGAAAGTGCAAGCCGATTCAAGCCTATTCGTCGGAGGCCTCGATAGCTCCTGCATCAACAATGTCATCTGGTTGGTGTTTTTAAACATCGTCCCAGGTGGGAGTGAATATCTAACTCAGTGGTTCCATTAGTTTTAAATTACGCATGTTATCGACATAATCAATGCAGGTAATGATAAATATATAAACAATCACTCATAAATACTCTTGTTAGATGCACATATGAAATTATGACATAATGCATGCTCTTACAATCCAACACTCCCTCACAAACGACTTTAACGCCTATTTTATAAATGCTAACACTCCCTCACAAGCGACTTCAACGCCTATTTTTATAAATGCTAACACTCTCTTACAAACGGCTCCGTCGCCCAATCATAACATCCTATCTAATGTAATGCGATTGATGCATATGTTAGCTGAGTATTTATTAAATATCATTCAACCAATATATTGGGGAAGCTAGGGTATCAATATTTTATCATGGTCTCAACCGGATTATAAAGCTTAGGGTGACTGTAGCGGCTCCTCACCGTGTCCCTTGATCCTTCTTTTTTTTTTAGGTTCATCACCTAAGCGACAATTACCCCGCCAATGCAGGACTAACACTGGCTCGATTGATCTCAAAGGACCCGAATGACACAACTCGGATGAGGTTAGTAACCTCATCGACATGGTGGAGGACGACCACAATTGATGTAAGAGTCGTCACCCAATTTGCGACATTCATTTCATTTATGATATAAAGGCTCGTGGCCTTTATGATTGCTCATTAGTCACTACGAGGAGGCTCGTCATCCGAGCATAGGCCCACAGCTCGAACACGATATCCTATACCACCATTCCCGACTCGCGAGTTTTTTGGATCGTACCGCCAATAATTATAAGTAGACTCATTCAATGGGAATGAGGCATCCTATATTCTATTTGATCTTGTCATACATTGTGAACATACATGATTAGTCGGTTGGTAGAGTAATTTGATTGACTTGGGAGAATCCCGGTGCAAAAAGCATCCGGTGCAAGCATCCCGAGTAGTCCAACTATTGTCGGTCGTTCCTGTTCGACCCGGGCCGATCGAACAAGCTTAGGGTGGCTGACCTAACTTGGGTCACTCCTTATTTCGGGTGGTTAGCCAACTGTCCCAACATTGTAAGCAATTCTTAACATCACTACGGACTAACCATTCGTCATGCAGTCATAACGAGTTTTATATGAAGCATAATTTCAATGACATTACTACCTAGGCATTCCATCAAACATATGAGCATCAATAGAAACAACACACTCACTTGAGTATTTCATGAAACATGTGAGAATCAATAAAACCATACATTCACTTAGGAATTCTATCAAACATGTGAGCATCAATAGAACAACACATTCAATCACTTATACATTTTATCAAACATGTGAGCATCCATAAACAAGCAATAACACATGTTGCGAACAAATCGAAATGTGAACATGTTAGCATACACCAAGCTATTTACAAACAAAAAATCATTAATTGAGACCCTTAAGGATCGATAAACGGTAACATAGGAATAATGGTTCGCATCTTAAGAATGAATTTTCAATCTTTGAGATCTTAGGGTTAGGATTTTGGAAAAAACGATTCATGTACCAATTTAGAAGGAATTATGTGAGATTCATGCAATTCAACTTAAAAAAATCTAGGTTGGGAATTATGGTTCATTTCTTACTTCTCAATCGTGAGTAGGGTAGATTCGGTGGAGGAGAACAGTCGAGGTTAGGGTTTCGATTGGAAGGATTTGGTAAATAAGACACCAATCTCCATCACTTGCTCTTCCTTTATTCATTTCTCTCATTCTCTAATTCTCTCTTTCTTTCTAGGGCAAAATTCAGATGGGAGCAAGGGTTGCCCCCATATACACTATTTATAGTAATAAAAATGATGCAAATGACCCTAAAGACTAGGTTTTCATTATACTAGCCATATGAGAGGGGGTTTTTAACCTTTGGGGTCCACTATGGGGTGTAGGGGTGTAGTTACCGATGATCGATCGGGACCACAACTATACGAATATGTGTAGGATATTAAGTTAGGTTGTTGCCTTAAATTTGGTCACGATTTAATAGTCCAAAAGCTATAATTTGAAAATGGACATTTAATTTAAGTTCTTAACAAACTTTAAAGGTATTCATACATCTCATGCACTGACCTTGCGAATATAAGTTGAACAATTGTATACGTGATCTCTGCTCGATGTCTCATGATGGACGTCGAGCCCGCTAAGATGAACATTTTTTTATAGTATCGAATTTAATAGCTCAGTAACGAGTGGTCTAGAGCTTATTCCGATAATCAGAGCATTTCTTGAATGAATTAGATAACGAGATTTCTTATGCGCGATAATCAGGGTGTGGATGATCTAAGTTTATAGTGTGACTTATTCATAATTAGGGAAAATGACGATTCGTTCATAATCACTCTAAACCATTGGTTCTTAGGCTAAAAGAGTAATTAAGTCAGTTTGGTTTGATTTGACTCCTAGTTGTCTCGGCTTTAGGTAGGTCTTTATTTTGTTGTAGTTGTCTTGATTAGTCAATGATAGGTCGACTAGATTTGGGCCTTAAATGAATAAATCACAAGGATAGACTTGAGCTTTAAGTAATCGGGCGAGTTCGTTGGCTTCCTACGATTGATTAATCGAATTTGTGTGGTTCTTTACTGGTACTGCCCGTGTATAGGCTTACCTTGAGCATTAAGAGTTAGTAAGTGACAACGTAAGCTAGTTGTAGTAAAAAATTTCAAGTGTATTTGGAAATTCAAAATAGCAAAAATTCGGGACACTACATGGTTTGTTCTGTTAAAATTGGCCCTGGTAGGGCCATTTCTGTTAGGTCTACCCCAATCTGGTCTGTTAGATGCATGTCTGGCATAGTTTGAGTCGTGTACTTGCTCTAATCAAGGGGCCTAACTAAGTTATAAAGTTAAGTGGTCGTATTTTGATATATGGGTGTCTACAGGAACACGTGGGAATTTAAAGAGGATGGGGAGTTGAGAGAGAATAAAGAGAATGAGAGAAGACGGAGAGTCGAGACAAAGTAGAGAGTGTGTGTGTGTGTGTCTCTAACACTCAACTTTGAGGCAATCACCATGCATGAGGCAGTTTCGAAATGAAAAATCTTGTTTTAATATCTTTTGTTGGTTGAATTGGACAACTATCATTTAGGTGCATAGGAGGTTATTTGTGAACAGGTGCGTAAATGATTTTATACACACACACACACTGACACTTATGCTTTAAAATAAGCTAGAAAAACATATGGATGATATAGATAAGGCACATACATCACCTGTAGGTACCACAAAGTTTAGTTCGGAGATTGCGTTCAACCCCTGCCAAGAGGTCCCAACAGGCATCAGCTCTATAGGCCCCACTGTGATGTATGTGTTTTATCCAAGATGTCCATATATTTTAACAATTCATTTTAAGGCATGATCCTGAAAATGAGAAATCAGGGCTTAATTGGGCCAACCGTAGGAAACATGGGGAATGAATTACCACAATTGAAAAATTCTTAGGGCCCACAAAAGTTGTTTACCTAGCTAATATTTGTGTTTTCCCTTCATCCAGGTCTATGTAACCTTATGAACATGCTGGATGGAAAATAAATATCATGGTGGCCCCAAGGAAGGTTTTAACAATGGCACCATTAACACCACATCCCCTATGTTGTGGCACACTCAAGTAATAGATCTACTTCATTTTTGGGTTCATGCCTTAAAATGATCAATTAAAATAGATAAATGACATGGATAAAATACATACATCATGGTGGGCCCCATATAGATCTTGTCAGGACCATATGATATAATTCTCGTCCTATACTAATAAAATACACATACCTTAAATTTTCTCCATATCAAGTCTGAATAATGGGTCCCAATCTTCACGCTCACCTAGGACGGCGCAACCCTTACTGATAGGGCCAGCTTGATGTATATATTTTATATCCATGATGTCCTTTCATTTTTTTTCCAGATTATTTTAAGGTATTGTGAACGCCTCCCCCCACATGCGAGCACGGTGGTGCCCTCACTTTCTTTTGGCATTGATGTTGATTTTTTTAGTGTAGCTAAAATATGTTATTGATTCGGGTGTAAAAATGCATTTGATTCAGAGTTGACACTACCCGAATTAAGCTTAAAATCTACGGCCGTTTAGAAACCGTAAAATTGCTTATGAGTAAGGGAATCTCCCCTAACTCAATTGACTCACGCGGTTGATCTAGGACTATAGATTCTGAGTAAGGGCCTCGGTGAAGGAAAAAGAATGGATTAGGCACCGTTTTTTGCTCGCACAATGTGTAGTCTCTTCTTCACAAGATTTTGTAATTTTTGGAGATTCAACGAAGTTTTGACATTTTTATAATTGGTCGTGCTTCACATAACCTATAAGAGCCGGGTAGGTGAAAATAAGAAAACTATCTAACCTTACATTTTAGAGCCAAGTGGCCCCAGGTAGAAAATATAATAAAAATGCAGTGAGTAAAATGAAATGCTAACTAGCCTTGTTTCGCAGGATTTAAAATCCTGGGTAGGAAAATAAAGTAAGACAAAATGAAAGAGGGAGAATAATGCAGAATAAGATATAAGGAAATGTGGATATATTTGATACACTTGGAATGTGTGGAGTGAAATGCAAATTAAATAGAGATAGATAAAGTCTTAGTTTCAATGACTTTTTTAATGGTTGTTTTTGTCTTATATGTCGGGCATTATGTTGGCATGTTGAAAATTTTTAAGGTACCTTGGGCAGCACCTTCGGGTAAACTCCAACCCTTGGACCCTCTCTATATTTTTTTCTCTCTCTTTTTGCTATCTGTTTTTTTTTTCCTCTCGCTTTTTGTTTATTTCTCTTCCATTTTCTCCCTCTCTGGCTCACTTTCCTTGGTCCTCTTTGTATATGTATTTGTGTGTTTTCCTTCGTCCATCGGATCCCTTATATAAGCATTGGTAGCCGAATTCTATTGCCAACGGCTATGATTCATCAGGTTATGTTATGGGCGCTCATAGTTTAAAACGTAATATATAATATATTATATATAAAAAAGTTAAAAAATAATGATTACTTTTATATATAAAATTTTTATTATATATGTATTTTATAAAAGTAATCATTACTTTTTATTATATATATCATATATATAAAAAATGTAATGATTAACTTTTATTTTTATTTGTAAATTGTTTAAATACTTGTATCTTATTCGTTATTCATTCATTTTCAGTAATCTTTGTCTCGTTGGAAAGATAATCAGATAAGCTTCTTAAAAAGACTTGAATTACTTCGATCAAACCCCATTTGACCTGCCGAAAGTATGGTTGTTCAGTATATGCAATTGGTTGTCTGTAATTTGATCGATGGTCTGTTTTGATGATCTTAGGATCATTGGAAATGCCACCTGATAAACTTTTTAATGCAACTAACATCACATTAATCAGATCTCGTTTGACTAGTTTAAAGTGTGGCTAGAGTTTTTACAGTTTTAATCGTTCGACAATACGTGGTTTTGATAAATGAGTCGGATCTTCCTCATCATAACTCGGATTGGAGGAAACTTAAGTTCGTTAGAAAGATCATCTTGATCGGTCAGAATTTGCTCTCAATTATACCATGGCCGCTTTGTGGACAAAGACGACCGTACTTTCCTTAATCTTGAATATATTACCTCCTGCACCTCAAGACAACATTATTCAGGAAGACTAAGTGTTGCAGAGAGCCATCCATGAGTAGAGAGAGTTCATTTTATACTTTTTTCACACATCGGTTGCTACATACAGAGAGTTTTTAGGGTTTTGGAATTCAGATGCATGGTCGTGACCGAATCGCTACTGGATTTGGTGCTACCCGATCAAGTCCATTGGTTTTCTCCGTGACATGCTGATTATGCTCCCAATTCGACCCATTTAGATTTTCAATAATTTCTAAGTTAGTCGGAGATAATTTATTAAAATAGAGTTGAAGCTTAGAGAGTGACTTGTCCTCATTTTAGGTGAAGTGCCCACGGACTGATATAAATTAAAAAAATGAAGCAAATCCTGTTTTCAGGTGTCCAATACCATAGGAAACACGTGATTATCCATTAATGGGCCACAAAAGTTTTGGATCAAACTGATATTTATATACTTTCCCTTCATCCATGTACACGTGACTAACCTTACCCAAACATTACGGTGGGCCTTACAAAGTTTTTACGGCACGTTTGATTTTCCGATTTCCTACTAAACGCAAGGTAAAAAAAGTCATTATTATCACTTACACGTGTTTGTTTCATAAGAAATTATGGCTTATATTTTGAGAGTCGAAGACACGTGTAAAAGGAGGTAAAGTTAAATATAAAATTTACAGTTTCAAGTTAAAAAATTACCATTTTCACGGTAATTTAAGGTTGAAACAAACAAGATAACAAAATCATCCTAACAGTCAAATATTATAATATTATGATGTTACCACCCAATTACAAGAGTAAATAATCGTGACCGATTTACACCCAATTACCGAAAACCAAACAAGTCCTAAATGGTAGTGCGTTCAATTATTCATGTTTCATGTGGTACCTTCCACCTAAGTTTTGGATCTGCTTTATATTTTTGTGCTTTTAGATGGACGGCGGAGGATTTAGCTAGAATACATAGACGGTAGGCCCAAGGGCAAAGGCCGGGGCGGCACCTAGCTAATCCGCACCCATCTTTATGGGCCCACTACCAAGATAAAATCCATGAGACAATCCTGACCATTTGATCAGTGTAAAGGAGTTTCTTTTATCAGGTGGCATCGAAAGCCTGTCCCACCATTTGATGAGTTTGGATGGAGACAGATGTAAGACACGTGTACGTAGGTAAGTGCATGATACTTTTTTATTTATTTAACTGGGCGTATGGGTTTCCGCAAAGCTGGCAGAGACAAGAGCAGCAAAGGGCAGCAGGCAGCAGTAGCAGCTGCTGCAAAAACAACTGTGGCAGCTGCAGCACAGCAGCAGCTGCTCTGCTGCAGTCATAATAAGAGAAGCAGACTCAGGTGGCAGCATCAGCTATTAGTTTTATCCATGCAACAGAAGATTCTGCAACACCCCATGAGAGAGATTTGAGATGAGACTGCTCTCTCTGTCTCTCTAACTCTATCTAACTCTCTCTCTCTCTCTGTATCTATATATAGCAATGAGGTTTGAAAGATTGGAGGTGTAGCTTTGAATCTTTTGCTGCTGTTGGTGTTTGTTGTGGGTGTTTTTTGGTTGAAGATGTTGAATGCAAGGAATAGGTGTTCTGCTTTCACGGCAAGACAATGGCAGGAGCTGGAACACCAAGCTCTCATCTTCAAGTACATGACATGTGGGATGCCAATCCCACCTGATCTTCTCTATCCAATCAGGAGGGGATGTGATTCCATTCCCATCAGTCCTACCTTACCCAGGCTCTTCCCTCAGCATCCTAGTAAGATTCCTGCTTATGGCTCTCTCTCTCTCTCTCAATTTTTTGAGGAGCAGGTTCTTTTTTCTTCTTTTTTTTCGTTCAGCTGGATATCTTTTTTTTTTTTTTTCCTTTATTCATTTCGCTCTCTGTAGTGAAAATGGGATTTGGGTTCTGTTTTTCAACTGGCTGTCCTCTCTCTCTCTCTCTCTCTCTCTCTCCTGCAGTGAAAAAGGGATTTGGGTTTTGTTTTTTTTTTTGCAGCTCAGTGAGGTTTTCTTTTCTTTTGTTTTCTTTTATTTGGGCATATTTTCCTCATCTTGGCCTTCTTATCATTTTTCCCCATTTCTTTGAATTTTAGAGGCGTGAAAGTAAGACCTTGTTCTGTTTATTGCAATAAGGTGGGGTTATTTTCATCCTTTTCTTTTATTTTCATTTTTCCATCTGGGTCCCTTTCAGTTTCCCAATCCTTTGAATTCCTGAGGTTTAAAAAAAAAACAAAAAAAAAAAAAAAAAAAAAAAAAAACCTTGAAAGTAACAAGATCTGGATTTCTGTTGTTTTCTTGCAGCTGGGTGGGGTTGTTTTCAGATGGGTTTTGGCAGGAAAGCAGCAGACCCAGAGCCAGGAAGGTGCAGGAGAACAGATGGGAAGAAATGGAGGTGCTCTAAAGAAGCTTACCCAGACTCCAAGTACTGTGAGAGGCACATGCACAGAGGCAGAAACCGTTCAAGAAAGCCTGTGGAATTGACATCAACACCCACCCCATCAACATCATCCCCCACTCCACCTTCTCTCTCCCCTTCCTTCTCTTCTTGTTCTTCTTCTCTTTCTTCTTCTTCTTCTCATATTCCAACTCAAACTCCCCATCCCTATCTCTATCCTCATTCCTCCTCTTCCAGAACTCCTGCCATTTCCCTTTCCAACCAAAACTCCACTTCCCATTTCAATCTGGACTCTTCTTCTTACTCCTCAGCTGATAAAGATTACAGGTCTGTGTAAAAAAAAAAAAAAAAACCCACCAAAAGAAGAATAATAAAAGCTTCCTTCTTTGCCTTTGATTCATATGTTCTTTTTTCTTTAGGTATTTGCATGGGCTGAAAGAAGACGTCGATGAGCACGCCTTCTTCTCGGAAGCTTCGGGAAGTTTGCGGAGCATTCCTGATTCAAATATCGACACCTGGTCTATGCAGCGGAATTCCTCTGTTTTGCCTAGCAGTTACTACTCTCAGCAGCAGCAGCAGCAGCAGCAGCATTGCTTTGTTCTGGGTACTGATTTTAAGTCAGGAAGCCGAGCAGTGAAGGTCGAGAGAGATGATGAGCCTCAGCAGCCGCTTCGCCTCTTCTTCGACGAATGGCCGCCGCCACCAAAGAACAGAGACTCATGGCTTGATTTGGAGGACCGATCGGACCGGGCCGCGTCCTCGACGACTCAGCTCTCGATTTCAATCCCGGTGGCCAGCTCTCTATTACCGTCTGCTAATTCCCGATCGAGGAACGGTAATTCAAATATCTAACTAAAATCCAGTCCCCCCTCCTTTCTTGTAGTGATGCTCTCTAATCTCCCATCTGAATCTGATTGTGCAGATGATTGAATTTCCGGACATGGGTTTTGGATCAAAGGCTTGAATTTTGAATCTCAACGGCTCTGATCTGTCATCAAAGGCCTTAAGTAATTCTAGTGACTTTTCCTTCTTTTGTATGGGATTTTCTCTGCATTTTCTCAGAACTGCTTTTAATGGTGTTTTGCTTGATTGAATAATGCTGTGTTTTTGCAGGACGATTGATTCCCCTTGTCTTTTGTGTCCTTGATTTTGATATCTTCTTTCCTCATTATAATAACTGTTTGGATGTCTCAGAAGCAAATCTTTTGAGATTGAGATTGGGAGTGTTTGGCTTTGTTTCATATCTTGATATCTTTGGCTTACCTACTGACTCACTGAATCGCTGAGTCGACTCGGCTGGTGTTCGAAACTTGATTTTGGTTCGCTCGTGTGACTACACGTGGTCATGCAGGGTCACGTCTATTCGCTGACGTGGACGTAGGACTTCATGTTGATGAGATCCAACCGTCCATCACCCTTTGTTTGGCCCAGGGCCAAAAATCTGGCCGATTCAAAACTCGTATGGGCTATATAATGGGGAACGGTTGTGATGGTAAGTCCCACCGTTAATATCATAGCGTAGGGTCCACCTTGGTTTGTATATAGCATCCAATCCGTTCATCTGAAGCGTCACAACAAGGTAAATGGATTTCCTGAAAATCAGTAGATTCCAACGCTCGGATTGGCTGGTGTACCACACATCAGCTATATAGCAGCTGTAGGTACGTGTCGTGCAAAGACGATCGCTGACGCTCCTCCAGCTCCGAGTTGTACGAACGGTTCAAAGGAGATCAAAGTTACATGGCCCCACAATGATGTATTTATTACCATACCGTTCATACATTTTTCAAGATCATTTTAGAGCATTATCAAAAAAAAATGAATCATATCCACATATCAACTGGACCACACCACAAATAGCAGCGGAGATCATGATTTTCACCGTTAAAAAATTCGTAGGGCCCACCATAACATTTATTTTCCATCCAATCTGTTCATGAGGTCACATAGACCTAGATGAAAAGGAAAAACAAATTTCATATTGATGCAAAACTTCTGTGACCTCGAAAATGGTTTTAATGATAGACACTCAATCCCAATTGCTTTTTGCAGTGTGGTCCACTTTATAGTTAGATATGTCTTATTTTTCGTCTCAAGTCTTACTACGATCTTGCAAAATGGATGAACGGTTTGGATATAACACATACCTCGTAATGGGACCTTGCTGACGTCAATACACCAGCTATATAGCTGGTGTATGGTACACCAGCCAATCCGCATCCGATTTTTCTGGCATTGTTTGGCCCACTTAAGTCTTTTATTGGACTGATTTTTATGATTGATGGAGAAAATGTGGCGGAGAACCTTATGAACGGTATGGATTTGATGCACACTCTCCCTTACATGGTGCCTGGTGTATTGTCTTAAGGGCTGTTACCCTTACGTAAAAGGCCACCTATAACAATCATTACCGAAAAAATGATTATGCTGTCCTCCTCAAATAAATCATACCAGCCACGTAATAGACTATTCTGAGTCAGATTATCATAAGTACACAGGTTTTTTAAAATTTTACCATAAATGGTGGTGAGAGATTTGAAATCCTACTATTGTGTTTGGCACCGTGAATTCAAAATCCCTTTAAATTTAAATTTAAATAATAATTACGCATTGTACATTTGTAGGGGTTTGAATTTAATTACTAGGGGTTTGAATTTAATTACTAGATCAACTTTAATATATCTTATTAGTGTAAGTATGTGATGTTTGACACAATGGTTGTAATAAGCATGGTGAAATATATGCTTTGCTGGAAAATGATGAAATTTCAAGTCTTGGATGGGCCACAAGGACAAGATCACATCCGAGTGATTAATTAACAATTTTTAACCATTGATGTACATGGACAATGTTGGAACGACATAGATCATCGTATTAAAGTAATTATAGTGATGCAATTGATAATCTAAGGGCCCATTTGGCCGAGCGGATTGGAAGGGATTGGATGATCTGATCCCGGGATATAGCAATCCCATGGATCTTAAGACAATTCACTGACAACACCATCATTACCTTTAAATCCCATCCAATTCACCCTAATCCGTTCCAATTTGCCTAGAGACGTGTTTGGTTGAGGGGGATTAGAAGGGATGGGAAAGTTTAATCCCGGGATTGGCCGGGTGTGCCAAACAGACTTGATATAGCAATCCCATATAGCAATCCCAGGATATATAGCAATCTCATGGATACTAAGACAATCCACTGACAACATCATCATTAACTTGAAATCCATGCCATCCACCCTAATACCATTCAATCCCTTCCAATCCACCCAGCCAAACGGGCAGTAATTGTTTTAAGATATTATCGGTAAGCATGTGTCTAATAAATTAATAGCCTAGTCACACACATGTTACACATGCAATTCTTGGAAGGATTTTAGATATAATTTAAGTTTTTTATATTGTATTTCGAACCTTCTCTTTGAGGAGGTTTGAAACCCCCAATTACTTTATAATGCTAAACATATAAGGGGATTTGAAAAAGTCCCAAATCCATTGTGCCAAATGACCCTTAATAGTCTTTATGAGGGTGGATCATTACAGTTTGTATCATAAAACTAATGATGGTAGCCATTATGACTACCCTTATTGTTACAGAATATCTTAGTACATGGTTAATTGTAAATACACCCGTCATTGCTTAGTCAGGCCAGCCTGTTTTGAAAAATGACAAGGTCTCTCCAAATGTACTTACCTAGGGAAGAATGCATACAACAGTTTAAGACCGATCATTCTATTTTTCCTTTGGAATTTGGACCGCTCTCTATTTTAATTAGCTATCCATTTGTGTAATTTTCAATAGGGACTTTTATAAGCCAAGATCTAGTTATTGTGGTATTTTCTTTCTGCTATCTTAAAAGAGTATCTTCAAACTACTTAATTAGTTTAAATAATTTTCATTAAGACACCTTCTATTAGATTTCTCTTAGCTAAGCCAAGTTAGATTGGATTACTTTTTGCTAATGAAGGAACTATCATCTTAACAAAATTGCTATATAGTTATATAGAAAACCTAAGTTGTGTGGTGGGCACCATGTTGTATGTGTGAAATCTGTTGTCCATTAGCTAAAAACGATTATGTCCACTACACATACGATAGATTATTCTGATAAAACACTGGTATTAGCCACAACAATAGTAAAAATGTGGAATTGTGCCTAAAATCTACATGTTCGTGCAGGGTGGTTCACTTGGGTTTTTGGATAAGCCTATTTTTGTATCATCCCTTCATCTCGGCGAGTTCCCCCTCATCCTTGTGAGCTGCACCGAATGAATGGGTTTCATGAAAGATGCACACCATATTGTCCCCACAAACCTATGGTTGGGTTTTCATACCCATCGGTTGCTACGGTGTTGCCTATGTAAGTTCTCTATCTAGCTTATATTTTGCCCTAAGGATTATTGTTAGGAGCACACCCGATGGACGGAGCAGATGTGATATGACGCAAGGATGAACGTGATAAGGTCGATCATTGTCTTCCTCGAGGATAATTACTTTGAATCTACAAAGTGTCTCTGGACTCTTCGCAGAGATTTCTCGAATCAACAAGGAAAGATGGAAACTAAAAATAATTCTAAAAGTAAATTTGTAGATAATTAATTGATTGATAGATGAAATAAACGAGCCTACAATCCTTTAAATGGGGATACCAAGACTTGGAAAAAGTTTAGTGATTAAACCACAACTAAAACTCCCTAAAATTTGTAATTTATTATGAATAGTAAATTCACTATTTATACTAAGTGTCATATTTGACTTGGTACGTCGAGTAACTCATTTCAGTTTGGGAGATATGCCTGTTTTAAGGTTCTGATGGTCTTGATGACTTCCGCCTCCGATCGAGTCTTCTCTGGTCCATCTTGGACATGAAAGTGTCTGCAACCCGCTCTACATCATGATACAGAGGTATGATGTTTGGGGCTGCTTATTCAAATATAAGATTGGAACTCTAGCTGCTTGATTTTTTTTATTTTTTTTTTCGAACTTTTAAAACTTTTTGAAGTGATAAGGCTTTCCTTGGATTTGGATAATTCCAAAATAACTACTAAAATTATAGTTTTATTCCTTAAGATTGCACAAGAGTATGGTGATTGTCCATCATCAAAACAAAATAGTTAAATTATTAAAAGGGTGAAAAATAATTATATTAAGAGCTTTGGTTTGTTTTTATTTTTTGACACGAGTACAAGAATGAAGCTGATCCAAAACTCAAATGGGTCACACTACAGGAAATATTGTAGAATCAGGCGCCCACCATTGAAACCTTCATAAGGCTATCATGATCTTTGTACCCATCCATAAGGTGAGTCCTACCAGGATTCCGAGTGGAAACATAAATTCATCTTAATCCACAACATCAGTGGGCCCCAAAAAGGTTTCATGGTGGTTGTCTCCATCCCTATAATTTAATGTGGTGTGTGGGGCTCAATTTGAGCTTTGAGTTGCCTTGATTTTTCTGCTCATGTCTTTAAATGAATTAGTGTAGTAGATGGACAAAGCGGATGTGACACTGACAACATCATGGTGGGCCATAAATATTTGTCAAGCTCCATGTAACAAGTGTGGCATGAAATGAGAGAAATGAGAATAATTTATTTTTCCATAGTTAAAAAATGATGTCATGTGTTTATTGGATGCGGATTTACTGCAAAAGCTTTTGCAGGAAGTTCCTGCAATGGGAACCTAGGTGGGGCCACTGTCATATTTTTGATAATTCTTTTCCTTCCATCCGTTTTTTGAGTTCATTTTAGCATATAAGGCTAAAAATGAACTGTATCCAATGCTCAAGTGGGCTGAAAACGGGACAATTGAACGTCTACAGTTGAAATATTCATGAGGCCAAGAAAGTTTTGAATCATGCTATTATTTGTGTTTTCAGTTCATCCTAGTACAAATGACGTTATTAACGGTATGGATGGCATGTAACCATCCCTTTCGAACCTAGGGAGGTTTCAACGGTAGAAATTTCCCTAGCCACCTTTTCCTTCAGTACGGCCCACTTGAGCCTTGTATCCCGTTCAATTTTATTTTCTTCTCCTAAAATGAGGTCACGAAACGGATGGATGGAGTGGATTTCTGAAAAACATCAGGGTGGATCCCACCAAAGTTTCAAGCGCAAGACCTTACTGCAAAAGGCTTTCGCAGGAAATACACGTCCTGTTTTAAATATTAAAAAACAAAAAAGAAAAAAAGGAAGATTTTTGCAGCAACCCTTATCATGGGGCCACGTTGATGTATGTATTCTATTCCATCCGTTTTGATGAGTCATTTTTGAGGCATGTGCCCAAAAATAAAGTAGATCCAAATCTTAGGTGGATCATATTACAAGGAAGGAAAGGGGGTGATTACTATCCACTAAAAACTTCCTGGGGCTCATTGTAAGGTAATTTTTATTTACCATCCAACCTGTAAATAAAGTCACACCAACTTAGATGAAGGGAAAAAAACAAATATCAACCTAAACTTGTGTAGCCCACAATAAATATTTAATGGCCAATCATAGCTCTTTATTCATTTTCCATATCAAAATTTACTTAAAGTGGGCCCTACAATAAGGGCCGCACCATCTTAGGTGAGGCTGGGGCTGCACCTAAGCTACTCTAGAATGCCTCTATTTCACAATTCCTATGTTTGGTTTAACGGCCGTAAAATCACAATAATGACACTTTTTTGGAAATAAGCATGTGGTTACCGAAGATTAACCAAATTATTAAGGTAGTGTTATAAAAACTTGTTAAAAGGAAGTACTTAGATATAAATTCTGTAATAATTTAGTAGGGATTTGTTAAAAATCCCTTTTAAATTTAGATGACCCTTAATTTGGATACTGTGGACCCACAATTTGGATGGTTTAGATAGTGCCATACTCATCAATCATAGTGGCAAATCCTTTGATCTCAACCGTTGAGCCCAATCCACTTAGCGGAAGAGCCAAAACTTTTCCAGATTGAAAGATCTCAGCCGTCCAATGTTTCCACCTGATAGGAAACTGATTGAGGGGATCTGAGCATCTTTCCTGTGTCCCATTACCAATGACCCTTTTTTAGATGGTTTTGAATCAGTTAGCAATTGATAAGATCTAGAAGGGAAATGATATTCAGAGATCATGTTTTTATGCACACCGTACTAGTTTTCCTACTTTTGGTACTATGCAAGTACTAAAAAGGTACTGTTCTTGTACTAAAAGTTAAAAAAAAGAGGGGCGCATGCAAAAAAAGTGGGGGCATAACAAGGGCTTTAATGCACTAGATTTGAGCCTTTATTACTTCCATTGACAGCTTCGGCATGCTTTCTCTGCCCACCGAAAATTTGGGTGGGCCACGTTTTTTGTGTAAGGGGCCACTATTCCCAAAAAGGAGGTAGAATGAAGTGGACCACACCAATGGAAGTAGGGGGGATGAAATCCTACCGTTGAAAACTTATCGGGAGCCACAGAGGTTTTGGATGAAGCTGATAGTTATGTTTTCCCTTCATCCAGGTCTATGTGACCTTAAAGAACAGGTTGGATGGGAATAAACATCAAGGTGGGCCCTAGGAAGTTTTCAACGGTAGGAGTTGAATCTCCTTGCTTTTCTTGTGATGTGGTCCACTTGAGCATTCGTTCTATCTCCGTTTTTAGATCACGCATTAATATGATCTGTCTAAAAATATGGAAGGCATGGATAGTTTATATGCAACGCGATGGGCCCCACAGAGCGCCTGACAGACCGTCCGTCTCTAGCTAGGCCCGCGTGGATCTAGTACCCAATACGCGCCCGCCTATCCCGAGCTCGGCACGCGGAGGGGGACGGACGCGGATTTCCTGCTAAAGCCTTTCGCAGGAAGTTGATAGTGGGTGTGGTCCACAGAGATGTTTTTTAGAAATCCACACCGTTCATACGCTTTGAGAGATAAATTTAGGACATGAGACCAAAAATGATGTGTATCCAAAATTTAAGTGGGTCACACGAGAGGCAACAGTGGAGATTCAGTGTGAATCGTTGAAACATTCTTAGGGACGTTTGTGTTAGGAAATTTTTTTTGATATTTTCACTTCATCCCAATAGTAATGACCTTATAAACGGTTTGGATGACATATAAACATCAAGGTGGAGCCCAGAAAAGTTTCAACGGTAGGAATTTCTTTCCCCAATTTTTTCTCTCGTGTGAGCCACTTTAGTTTTGGATACACCTCATGTTTCTGTCGAATTTACTAAAATTAGGACTCAAAACGGATGGACGGGGTGGATTTCTCACAAACATCTCAAAACAACGGTGGGTACTTTCTGCTAAAGCATTAGTAGGAAATCGGGCTCTCAGGGCCACCGTGATGTATGGGTTGTATCCACACCGTCTATACATTTTATCATCTTATATTATGAACCCAACAACGAGGCATATCCAAGACGCAGGTGGGCTATACACTGAGGATTGAACGCCGAACGCCTGCCATTAAAAGCTTCTTAGAAGCTGCAGAAGTTTCGGATCAAGCTTATATCTGTGTTTTCAGCTCAACGGTGGGTATTATTATCACCACTTCTTCCTGTGGTGTGGTCCACCTGAAACTTGAATATGCCTCATTTTTTAGTGCATAAGTTAAAATGAGATGGAAAAATGGATAGACGGTGTGGATAGAATCCAAACATCATTGGTGACCCTTCAGAGGCCCTAGCTGTGCCGAACTTGGTACATGCGGGGTAGTTCCGCGTCCGTCTCTGTAGCTACCGGACGCAGATTGCGTCCTAGCCCCCCCTCTCCAGCTGGGAACGGACAGCAACTTTGAGTAGCCACCATGATGTATGGGTCTTATCCATACAGTCCATCCATTTTTTTTCGTATCGTTTTAGAATCTGAAATCAAAATGAGGAAGATCCAAGGCTCAGGTGGACCACATCACAGGAATCAGCGGTGATCATGATTCTCACCGTTGAAAATTTTCTAGGGCCCACCGTGATGTTTATTTGCTATCCTAACCTGTTAATAAAGTTAAATAGACATAGATGAAGAGAAAACACAAATATCAGCTCTATCCAAAACTTCTGGGGCCCCTGAGAGGTTTTCAACGGTAACAGTTTAATCCCTAGGAAAAAATGGAAGGACGGTGTGGATAAGATCCGTACATCACGGTGGCCACTCAAAGCTGCTGCTCGTTACCAGCTGGAGACGGGCGGGGGTAGGACGCAATCCGCGTCCATAGCTACGGGGGTTACTTTTGCAGACAGGGAGGCACGCGCGTGGGACTTTCTTGTAATCTACTCCGTCCATCAGATATGGAGCCTATTTTTAACTGTTGAACCCAAAACACACCACAGGAAACAGTCGGAGTGGAATGCTTACCGTTAGTTTTGTGTAGGACCCACTGCGGTTTTTCTATGCCATCTAATCCATTCATTTGATTTTCCTTATCAGGATGAAAGAATTATCCAAAATCACAGTATTCCAAACCTTAGGTGGGCACTACCATGTGAATAAAATCCACGTGCATGAGATCCACGCTTGCCTGGGTGGTATTTTTTAGAATAAAGCCCCAACAAAGGGTGGTGTACATGATGGACGGCGTGGATTTAATGCACGTTAAGCCGTTCCTGCCACGTTAGTGAAAGTAACCCCTGTCGGTGCCTATGGGTCCTGGGTAGTTTTTAATGGTGGATGTTCAATCATTATTTTTTCCTATGGTGTGGTCCACCTGAGAACTGGATCTCTTCATTTTTCTCTCATGCCCTAAAATGAGCTAAAATGAGCTGACAAAATGGATGGCATGAATATACAATACATACATCAAAGTGGGCCCCACTGTCAGGCCTGCACCATGCTTCGCCACACAGTGTGGTTGGCTAGGGCTGTACACCAACCAAGTAGCTCGGTCTCGCTCGACTCGACTTGAAAAAGCTCCTTCCGACTCGGTTCAAATTTGAGTTCGAGCCAGAGTCAAGTTGATTTTTTGAGCTCAAAAAAAATTTGAATAGAGTTCAAGCTTACCCAAGCTTGACTCAACTCAGATCGAACCCCAACTTGAATCAAACTCGGATCAAACCAGTTCGGTGACTCGGTTATTTTGATATGGATGTTGCTCACCAAGCGTTTGACGAAATGATTCAATGAAGTGTCGAATGGTGGCAAGGAAGGTATGTATACGAAACAAATACCTTTTTTTCTTGATTTTGATGTTGCATACAAGGTGTTTGATGAAATACCTATATAAGCAACTGTTGTTGTTTTACCTACAGTAAGAAATTGAAAGTGCACTCCATATGTTTGTGAAAATGTTGCATAGGCTCGAACTCGGCTCGAACTGGCTTGAGCTGCTAACCGAATCGATCCGAGTTGGCCAGTCAGGCTCGAGGACCGAGTCGAGCCGAGTTTGAGCTGGGGTTAGCTAGTGGCTGAGTTGTGCCAAGCTCGACTTAATTCGACTCGTGTACACCTCTACTTGGGGTTGTGTATAATCTGCTCCTATCTTTTGGTATCTTAGGTTGAGACGAGTGTTTGCCACGCTTTTTAAAAAATGCTATAAAACTTTAATCATCCACTGTTTGTTTTGACTAATTTTATACAATTTTTCTAAGATTAAAGGATGATTAATTATGATAAATTTTTTTTTTTCTTCCACTTAATACTTTGAGTGAATTTTGTTATAGGATGAAAATCTATAATAACCAATGAACTTTTCATGGAATGTGTAACACCCCGGATTTTCGGGGGCTGTGTAGGAACTCGGCTCCCGAATTCTCAGGTGTCATGGGTGCCCAAATGGGCTTCAGATTTTAATTATATTTGGATGATCTCATAAACAATGGAGAGTTTAGTAGGGCATCAAGTATAAGTAAGTCATAAAGCAGTATCAAGTGCCACTAAATATAAAAATATCCAAACCACAAATCTAAAATCATCTAAATAGGAAACTAGTCTCACCCATACATGACCCAAAGTGACTAAAGCCCTAGCCCATACCCCGTGGTAGCCCGAACTCAGACTAGAAGGATCCGCCGAAAGTCTGGAAGCAGGGAAGCTCCTCTACCTCATCCATGCTCACCCCGCTCAGCTCGTCAAGCTCCGTCTCACCTGCATCTAATGATGTGTCCGGTTGGTGTTTTAAAACACCGTCCCAGAGTGGGAGTGAGTAACTAACTCAGTGAGTGTCATTAGCCACAAGTTACATCAAATAAAAATTTCATGATGAATTTAATGAAAAGGATAAATTCACACATCTCTAACTAATCTTGTTAAATGCGTATGCTTGAATTATGGTATGATGCATGACCTCACCTACAACACTCTCTCGAGCGACTTCGTCTCACAGTTGCGCATGACCAACACTCTCTCATTGCGACCTCAACTGTCGAGTCACCAAATCCTAGTTAATGCGATGCATGGATAATTTTAGTCGAGTATTTAGTTAATTCCGTTCATCCAGCAGGTTGGGGAAAGCTGGTACACCCCGACGATATCAATGTCCTCATCCATTTGTGAGGCCAGGACCCCTCCACGTGCGAGGCCAAGACCCTGCGATCCTTGATCCCATTGGAGTCCCCACCCCCGATTGTAAGCACGTGGTGAGTGTTGGGAAGCAGAATCGCTTATTGTCACTACGGGGAGGCTCGTCGCCCCAGCGTAGGCCGACAACCTGGACATAGTGTCTCATTCAACCATGCCCAGCTCTCGAGACAGTGGATCAATTTCTAGCAGTTGTCAGTGGGCTTCCATGGGCGAGAGATGTTTTAGATTCCATACAGGCGTGATTAGGCATGGTTAGCAAGCATGGTTGGTCAGTAAGTGGATTAGACCGTCCAAGTTCAGGCAAGCACGTAACGGATGACATCGGGTGGAAACAACCCACGTAGTCCGACTATTGTCGCCCATTCGCAACCGCCCAAATCCGTCAGTCTAATCACAAGATGGTCCTACCAACGGAAACCACCTTTGCCAATCTCAGTTCCCTGACCGACCCAAAAAGTATATTGCATTCAATAACACGTCTAGCAATTACGAGATCGTCTTCTAGTACAGGTGGAATCATACGTATAATACATCGAGCAATGCATCGAGCATAAAATTTCAAGATATCAAAATAAATGCAACTACTCTCAATAACATAAGTCAAATGTGTGTGAGTGTGGTGCTGGATTACCTAAGAAACAAAGGACAACACACCACTCATAGTATAAGAATACAATAAGAAATAATACAATCAAACATGTTATAGGAAAAATCATGCAAAAATCAAATATGAGATGATCATGCAACACCAATTTCATGCTCAAACATGTTGAAAACCAAACAAATAGCAATTTATCATTGTATGGATGTTAGTGGACCTAATATGTAGGTTTCTAGCTAGGTTTTTTCCCAAATCACTCATGCACATCACTCTAGCATTCAAAATCATTAAATTTATCCTAAAATTAGTACTTGGCCGCCTAGGGATAATGGTCCGCACCTTTAGGTCGCCGAGGGCTTGCGGAATTGTCCTAGGGGTGTTGGACTCGTGAGAGGGTTTGCCGAGGTCCTGAGTCAAATGCACCTGCATGTTAAGATACATGCAAGGGCTTAACTTACAAAACTCATATATGGAGAAGAATGGTGATTACCTGGGAATCTTGCTCTTGTGGTGGTGGATGCAAGGTTCCTATGGTTAGGGATTTGGGAAAAATCACTAATTTCCATGTAAACACCAAGAACTATATGAGATTCATGTAATCTATTTTAGAAAGAACTTAGGTTAGGAAGTAGGTTTGTTTCTTACCTCCAAATCGCAAATGGGGTAGATTCGGCAGAGGAAAGTGATTGATGTTAGGGCTTTGATTGAAGGAAACCAATGAAGGGAAGCACTAAAGCTTCCCCACCCTACTCTCTCTTCTTCTCTTCTTCTTTCTCTTCCTCTTTCTCTCTTTCTCTCCTTTGAAAATGCAAATTCATATGGAAAGAAGGGGTGTCCAAATGAAGCCCTTATATAGTGCCAGATTTGGTGTAAATGGCCCCAACGGTTGGATTTTTACTATACTAGCCCTATGGGAGGATTTTTCTAACCTTTAGGGCCCATTATGGGGTGTACAAGTCGATATACACTGTTGGATAGTTAGCCCTAATGATGATCTACATATGGATATGATCGGTCCGCCATTTGGATGTGTCAATCAACGGATATAATTAAAAGTCTGTTTAACGATCACCGATGATCAATCGGAGCCGCGGCTATACGAATATGAGTAGGGAAATATCATTAATCAGTACTCCAATTTTGGTTGTGGATTGACGGTCCGAAAGCCAAAATCACAAAAGAGCGGAATGTCTATTTCACTTAAGTTTCAGATTTCGGCCTAGAGGATTCGCGTGTTCCAAGCACTTAGCTTTCGGCCCAAATTGAGTCGTTCTTGATACTACCCAGGTCCGACTCCCGCGATGGACGTCGAGCCCAGTAAGACGGGCATTATTCTATAGTTTTGGAACTAGTGGCCCACTAACGAGCGGTTTAGAACTTGTTCGGAAAATATGAGCATTTCTGGAATGAATTAGGTATTGAGATTTCTCGTGGGCAATGATTAGGATTTGGATTAACTATGTTCATAGTGTAGCTTATTTATAACTAGTGAAAGTGGAGATTTAGTCATGATTACTCTAAACCGTCGGTTTTAGGCTAAAAGAGTAACGGGGTTAATTTGGTCTATTAGTCAAGATCCGGGCCTTATCTAACTCGGCTTCGAGTAGATCCTTTAATTTAGTTACGATTGTCTTGATTAATCAGTGGTAGGTCGATTAGATTTAGGCTTTGTGTGAGCAAATCATGTGGATAAATTCTGTGTTTAAGTGATCGGGCGGATTCGTTGGCTTCCTACGATTGATTAATAGGACTTGTGCGGTTCTTTAATGGTACCACTCGTGTATAAACTAACATTGAGTGTTAATGATTAATAAGTGATAATATAAGTTAATTACATTAAAAAAAATCGAGGATTTTTAAAAATCCAAAACAGTGAAAATCAAGGACGTTACAAATATAGGGCCACAAATGGGGGTAATCTTTTAGTAATTGTGTGAGTTATGATGAAATCTTATTTTTAAATATGATTTTTAAATGTGGGACCATCATATGTATTTTTTTTAAAAAGGTTATCAAAATTTCCCAAAATGCTCCTCTCAATTTATGAATTCTTAAGAAATTTAATTTTCTCTAAAGTTCAAATGATGGTGTATTAATTGGACCCTAAACATGTTTTAATTACACACTCTTATAATAGAATTGGGTGAGTAAAATTACCATTTTATACTAAAAAACTTAAATTTTGGAGAAGGAATCTTGTTTAAGTGAATTTTCCTACCCTCTCATCCAATGATGATTTTTCTGCTGGGTGTATTTTCACTTAGACTTTTCTGATATTTATGAAATTTCCTTGAATAACGATCCTCTCATATCTTAGCACTATAAATACCCCTTCATTGCATTGCAAAAAGGTCTAAGATCTGATAGGTTTTCTTAATCTTGGGTTTTCATTCTCTTTGTTTAATGTCCAGAAAAGATATTAAAGAAAATCTATAACTTGTAACTATGAAGGTGGAGGAGAAAAATTAAGTTATTGAAGTATCTTGTTAGGAAGTAGTTAAATAATACAACTTAATCCAAAAGGCCTGAGAATTGGTTTCAATAATAAAAAATTCTCAAAGTGAAAACAGTGTAACTAAAATTCGAGGTCATTAACATCATTGTCTAAAGAAGATTTGATTAAGCTTTATAATATATCAATGATCATTCTTTGTCATTCTTCTTTTCCAATATTTTATATTTATTTATTTATTGAATGGTACCTTTAATCTTCATGAATGAATGCAAATTGATTATTAAAGTTAAATTTCAATGCATTACTAAAAAGAAATAGTGTAAACAGAAGTAAAGAGATGTGCGTAATACCTAAAGGTGTACACGAGTCGAGCTTTGTCCAGCTCGGCTTGACTCGGCCAGCAAGATACCTTAGCTCGAACTCGGCTCGGCGCGGTCATCAAGCCTGGATTGGCAGCTCGGCTCGGCTCGGTCCAGTTCGAGCCGAGTTCGAGTTTTCGAGCCAAGTAGAGTTCGAGTTTTCGGGTGGGGTCTGACTGTCCGATTAGGCCATAGTAACCAGGCAAGTGGTCGGGTGGGGTTCGCTAATCAGATGGACGCTGGAGAATAGAGAGATGAGGAGAGTAGGGGAGGGTACCTTTCAGTTGCCAGTTATCCAGGTGGACGTTGGAGAATAGAGAGAGTATAGGAGAGTAGTCGCCGGTCACCGTTCGGGCGCTGGAGAACGACGAGAAAGAGAGGAGAGTAGAGTGGTTATCGATTATCGCTCGGGCGCTGGAGAACGATGAGAGAGAGAGAGAGAGGGTTTAGGTCGGGTGGTGCCGCTAGACGACACGAGTGGGTTAGAGTTTTTTTTAATGTTTTGAAATATATATATACCTGGTCAAAAAATCGAGTCGAGCCGAACCGAGTCGGGTTCGAGCTCAAGACCGAGTCAAATCGAGTCGAGCTCGGTCAAGCTCGGACTCGACTTAAAATTTTTCGAGCTCAATAAAACTGGCTCAACTCGGCTCGAACACAGTTTCGATCCGAGCCGAGTCGAGCTTTTTTGAGTTGATTCGAGCGAGCTAACCGAGCTAGCTTGGTTCGTGTATAGCTCTAGTAATACCTTTTCTCCTTATACTGAAGGTCTCATGCTCAAATCTCTAGTTAAAGAGATTAAAAACCCGAGAGCCATGTTATGTGACATGGCCTGACATGGTTGTGGACTGCTAACAGCCTTTGTTGACCTTGGCCCACTATTACTAGTCAGATTTTAATAGCTTGTGTGGTTGACTCACCACGATAAAAAAATAATAATAATAAGTGACCCAATGAGTCATTGAAGACTCGGTCCATCAACTTGGAAGTTTATTAGAGTCGATTTCTCCCCTTTCAAAACCAGTGAACGTGATGAAGATTTTCAAGGCATTTCTCATTGATACTCTAGTGGAAGATGGTGGATGATACTCAGGTACTAAAAAAAATTGTATGCTTTGCATGCTTTCAACTAAAATCATCTACCTATTTTGTCAAATCAGATATAGGTAGGTCATAACCTCAAATAAGATTGAATGGACACTCTTAATCTTTGAGAGGTGGCATGTTTAAGACTTTTTAATGATGGTCTTCAATCACTGTTTTCTATGGTGTGGTCCACTTGAGCTTTGAATTTGTTTTATATTTTGATTCATGCCCTAAAATAAAGGGGGTAAAATTGATGGACAACATGGATATAAAACCATACTTTATGTTGGGCCCCACAGTGCCCAAGAAATCAACACGACCTGCCTAATCCGTATATGTGATGACAATTTAGCTTGATTTAATGCATGCTACATGTGCAATTTTTGAGTGTTTGCATATGAAGCATCATACTTTCCCAGTATCATATAACTTCCCTTTTTTTGGTTATTAACTAAGTAAACTCTGTAGGGCTTATGATGATATATGAATTTTATCTATCATGTCCATCCATTTTTTCAGCTCATTTTAGGTCATGAGTTTAAAATTTAAGCATATCTAAAGCTCAAGTGAACCACACCATGGGAGATAGTGAGAATTGAATGCTAGCCCAAAACTTTAAGGGCCTATGGAAATTTTCAATCAAGCTAATATATGTGTTCTTCATTCATCCATGTCTTTATGACCTTATGAATAGGGTTGTCAACTAGCTGAGCCTGGGATAGGTCTCGACTTGGATTTTGAACTGTTTTGAGCTGAATTGTTGGGCTGATCGTATTTAAAATTCTGATTTTTCAGGCCTGAGTTCAGCCAATTGATACCCCTAAGGATTTTTTTTACCCCCACCAAACCTATGCACTCACACCACAATGGGCACGTAGAACCCATGACCTTGTGTTGAAACTCTTGTGAGTCTACAGCTGAGGCATGAATAAAGCTCCCACTTTATGAATAGGTTGGATGAGAAATAAACATCATTATTAGGGCCCGTTTGGGAGCGTGGATTTGGAACCCCTGGATTCAGAACCCCCGGGATTAGAAACCCCCTAGATTTGCAATCCTCCCAGTGTGTTTGGCACCCTGGAGTGTGAATCAACTTTAATCCAAAAGTACCTATCCATGGTATATTTATAAGGGTTTGAATTTAATTAATAAATCAATTTTAATATCTCTAATTAGGGAGATATATAATTTTTGACAAAATGGTTGTGATAAGCCTGCTGAAATATATGTTTTACTCGAAAATGATGAAATTTCAAGTCTTGGATGGGCCACAAGCACAAGATCATGTCTGAGTTGATGGGATTTCCTCCCAAGCTCGACCGGTCATGAGCCTCACTCGACCGGTCGTGGGTGGCGCTCGACCAGTCGAGTGGGGCTCTACTCAAAAGTCCAGCGACCATCTGATTATTTTCTCCAAGGTGCTCGACCAGTCGAGGGAGGTGCTCGACCAGTCGAGTGGGCCGCTCGACCGGTCGAGGACTCTGCTCAACCAGTCGAGGTTACGTAGATTCGTTCCTTAATTTTGTGCGGATTGCGAAATTTTGATGCCCTTTCACAAGGGGTGCGAAAGAGAGTTTCCTAAATTATAAATAGGGGTGCTTAGGGCTTTTCTTGGTAATACAAGAGGGTTTCCTAAAGCTTTGCAAGATTTTGTTAAAAGGTTTAGGGCTATCAACGGTGTGAGAGAGAGAGAGAGAAAGAGAGAAATAGAGAGAGGAAGCTTGTAGAAGGGAGGTTATGCTCATAGAGGTGATCTACTGTGCACTTGACATCTCAGCGCTTCTACGTCCTCGTGATCGGTGAGATCTCTCTGTTTTTCTTTTATTCTATTATTATTTATCCACTCCTGCGTGAGTGAAGAAGGTTGTAACGTTCTACTTCATAGTGGATTGTTAATCTGGATTAGGACCCGTGGTTTTTACCTCTTTGACGGTTTTTCACCTAAAAATCTCTTGTGTGGTGTGGTTTGTGCTTTGATTTATTTCATTGCTTTAGTATCTCATAATTCTGGTATTTTTGGAAGGCTAGATCTTAAGGTTTTGTGCAACGGCCCCCAACAAAGTGGTATCAAAGCTATTGGTTTATTGAATAGAGTGGGATCGGTTTGAATTATGGAAGATGGCTCATCAAGGATGATCAGTCTCAATGGTTCTAATTGGACCATATGGAAGGCTAAGATGAAGGGCTTGCTTTATTGTAATGACTTGTATTCTCCAATTCAAGGCATTTCAGCAAAAACAAAAGATATGACAGATGATGATTGAAAGAAGTTGGACCGGAAGGTGGTGGGGTTTATTAGACAATGGTTGGATGATTCGATATTCCACTATGTGTCTACGAAGACCTCAGCCGCTAGTCTATGACTGAAATTGCTAGGGCTGTATGAGAGGAAGACAGTTGACAATAAGATTTTCTTGATATGACGACTTGTGAATCTCAAGTTCAAAGATGGTGGTTTGTGGCTAAACACATGAATGAGGTCAGCAATATATTGAACCAGCTCTCCGCTATGAAGATGGTCCTGAACGATGAATTACAGGCTCTGTTATTGCTTAACTCATTGCCTGATAGTTGGGAGACATTGGTGGTGTCTTTAAGTAACTCCGCGCCAAATGGAAAGGTGTCTATGGAACAGGTAACCAGTTGTCTCTTCAATGAGGAGACAAGGAGGAAGTCTCAGGGGTCTACTCAGCAAGAAGCCCTTATGACACAGGAACAGGGGAGAGGAAAGAACAGAAAGGGCAGGAAGGACCGAGATAAATCAAGAGGCAAGTCAAGTACCAGAAAGGGCCACTATAAGCATGAATGTCGTAAAAATAAGAACGACAAGAAAGGAAAAAGAAATGAGAAGGAAGATGAATCATACTCTACTGCGGTCGCTTCAGATGATGACGTTGTAGTTATTCTTTCAGCAGATCATGATGTTTGTCTCACAGCTATGAGTTAGGATACTAACTGGGTGATAAACTCAGGAGTCTCGTTTCATGCGACTCCACGCAGAGATTTCTTCACAAGCTACAAGTCAGGTGACTTTGGGACCGTGAAGATGGAAAATTCTGGCATATCAAATATCGTAGGAGTCGGTGATATTTGTGTGAAGACCGATGTGGGCTACACATTGGTTCTCAGGGATGTGAGGCATATCCCAGACCTTCGCCTCAACTTGATGTCGACGGGAAGGTCGGATGATGATGGCTATGAAAGCCAATTTGTTGGTGTGCGTCGGAAGCTCATTAAGGGTTCATTGATCGTGGTCTTAGGAAAGAAGTGTTGCACCCTTTACAAGGCAAGTGTCAGTATGTACAAGGGTGGATTGAACGCAGCGAAAGATTCAGCTATTGACATGTGGCACAGGCGTCTAGGCCACATGAGTGAAAAAGGGCTTTAGGTACTAGCGAGGAAGCGACTCCTTCCAGACGTGACAAGTATACCTCTCAAAACCTGTATTGATTGTTTATCAGGAAAACAACATAGAGTTTCATTTGTTAAATCTGCTTCTCATGTTAATAAAGTGCAGCATTAGATTTGGTTTATTCTGATGTTTGTGGTCCTTCGAGGACAAAAACCTTGGGTGGGGCATTGTATTTTGTCACTTTTATAGATGATGCATCTAGGAAGGTTTGGGTTTATGCTTTGAAATCCAAGGACGAGGTATTTGGTGTGTTTAAATTGTTTCATGCTATGGTCGAGAGAGAGACAGGTAGATCATTGATCTTCACTAACAATGGTGGTGAATACATCGGTGACTTTCATGAGTATTATAAGTCCCTGGGTATGTGGCTGAGCGAATGAATCGCACCACTATTGAGAGAATCAGATGCATGTTATCCCATGCGAAGTTGCCCAAGATATTCTGGGGAGAAGCAATGCACATAGCAGTGTATTTGATAAACAGGTCACCATCAGCCCCGTTGAATGGAGAAGTACCTAAGAAGGTGTGGACTGGACACAATCCATCGTACAATCATCTTAGGGTGTTTGGATGCAGGGCATCCATTCATGTACCAAAGGACGAGAGGTCCAAACTCGATATAAAGATCAGACAGTGTGTGTTCTTGGGGTATGGTGATGAAAAGTTCGGCTACAGATTGTGGGATCTGACCGAGAAGAAGCTCGTCAAGAGTAGAGATGTGGTATTCTTTGAAGATCAGTGTATAGAAGACATTGGTAAGCCAGAGAAGAACCAACCTATCAGGTGAAGTAGAAGACATGGATCCAGTTATTCCTCCCGTGGTGCCTGATGACAGGGGAGTACAACAAGGTGCAGAGGACGAGGGAGTTCCTTTAGAAGATGGACCGGGGGAGCAGCCCCCACTTGATCCACCTGTTGAGCCACAGGTGAGGAGGTCATCGAGGGATGGACAACCGTCTAAGAGGTACTCGCCGCATGAGTACATAATGCTGACTGATGGGGGAGAGCCAGAAGATTATTCTGAGGTCATAGCCGATGAGCATAAAGGGGAGTGGTTGAAAGCTATGCAAGAGGAGATGAAATCCTTGCATAAGAACCACACCTATGATATGGTGAAATTGCCTAAGGGCAACAAAGCTTTAAGCAATAAGTGGGTGTTCAGAAAGAAGGTTGAGCAGAAGAAATCACAGACGAGGTTCAAGGCTAGACTTGTGGTGAAAGGGTTTGGTCAGAGGAAAGGCATAAACTTCAAGGAGATATTCTCACTAGTGGTGAAGATGACATCCATACGGGTGTTGATTGGGTTAGCGGCAAACATAGATCTGGAGATAGAGCAATTAGATGTTAAAACTGTCTTTCTCCATGGTGACCTGGAAGAAGAGATTTACATGTATCAATCAGAGGGATTTGAAGTCAAGGGCAAAAAACATATGGTGTGTAGGCTGAAGAAGAGCTTGTATGGGCTGAAATAAGCTCCATGGCAATGGTACAAGAAGTTTGACTCGTTTTTGTTGAACCATGAGTATGACAGAACAGAGTCGGACTACTGTGTGTTCACGCGCAAGTTCTCAGATGATGATTTCTTAGTTCTGCTATTATACGTTGATTACATGCTTATCATGGGAAAAGACATCAAGAAGATCAATATGCTGAAACAGGAGTTAGGCTAGTCGTTTGCGATGAAAGACTTGGGCCCAACTAAACAGATCCTAGGAATGGAGATAACCCGTGACAGAAGCAGAAGGAAGTTTTGCCTGTCACAAGAGTGGTATATTGAGAAAGTCCTAGAGCGGTTCAATATGAATGCAATGAAGCCGATCAGTACTCCACTGGATGGTCACTTTAGATTGAGCGACGGACAGTATCCCAAGACGAAGGCAGAGGTAGAAGAGATGCAGAAAATACCCTACACGTCAGCTGTAAGAAGTTTGATGTATGCTATGGTGTGTACACGCCCAGACATAGCATATGCGATTGGTGTTGTCAGCCGGTCAGCCGGTATCTTGCTAATCTTGGCAAAGAGCATTGGGCAGCGGTGAAATGGATACTGCGGTATCTAAGAGGCTCTTCTAGGTTGAGTTTATGTTATGGTGACGAAAAACCTATGTTAAAGGGCTACACAAATGCAGATATGGCAAGTGACATAAACTCCAGGAAGTCTACATCGGGGTTCATGTTCATGTTTGCAGGGGGGAGCAGTCTCTTGGCAGAGCAAGCTACAGAAGGTCGTAGCATTGTCGACAATAGAGGCCGAGTACATTGCCGTCATAGAGGCATGCAAAGAAATGCTTTGGATGAAAAGGTTCCTACAGAAACTTAGCCTGAAGCAGGAGGAGCACGTGGTCTATTGTGATAGTCAAAGTGCTATACACTTGAGCAAGAATCCAAGTCAACATTCTAAGTCGAAGCACATAGAGATTCAGTATCACTGGATCAGGGATACTTTGAAACAGAAGGTGTTACAGCTTGAGAAGGTCTACACGAACAATAGTGGGTCAGACATGATGACCAAGGATTTTCTCATGGGCAAATTTGAGGTTTGTAGAAACTTGGCTGGCTTGAAGAAGGTGAATCCTTCCTGGGTCGGAAAGAGAAAATTTTGATGGAATTTCCTCCCAGGCTCAACCGGTCATGAGCCTCACTCGACCGGTCGTGGGTGGCGCTCGACCAGTCGAGTGGGGCTCAACTCAAAGTCCAACGACCATCTGATTATTTTCTCCGAGCTGCTCGACTAGTCGAGGGAGGACCTTGCTCGACCAATCGAGGTTACACAAATTCGTTCCGCGATTTTGTGCGGATTGCGGAATTTTGAGGCCCTTTCATAAGGGGTGCGAAAGAGAGTTTCTTAAACTATAAATAGGGATGCCTAAGGCTTTTCTAGGTATTACAAGAGGATTTTCTAGAGCTTTGCAAGAGTTTGTTAAAGTGTTTAGGGCTATCAAAGGTGTGAGAGAGAGAGAGAAAGAGAAAGAGGAAGCTTGTAGAATGGAGGTTATGCTCGTAGAGGTGATCTACTGTGCACTTGACATCTCAGTGCTTCTACATCCTCGTGATTGGTGAGATCTCTCCATTTTTCTTTTATTCTCTAATTGTTTATTCACTCTGCAAGAGTGAAGAAGGTTGTAACGTTCTACTTCATAGTGGATTGTTGATCTGGACTAGGTACCGTGGTTTTTACCTCTTTGACGGTTTTTCATGTAAAAATCTCTTATGTGGTGTGATTTGTGCTTTGATTTATTTCATTGCTTTATTATCCCATAATTCTGATGTTTTTGTGCAACGGCCCCCAACATGAGTGATTAACCAACGATTTTTAATCGTTGATTTACATGAACAATGTTTGGACGATGCTAGACAATGTTTGGACGGTGCTAATTTACATGGACAATGTTTGGACAGTACTAATCATTATTAGTGGGTCATGTGCCCAATAGAATGATAGTGTATAGTGACACACATGTTACACCTACAATTATTGAAATGATGGGCCAAACACGCCCAAGGATATTAGGTGGAACATCGATGCATCCAAACGCCATTGGTGATTTTTCTCATTTACACCACTCCTAGACAATTCTCGGCCAATTCGCATTAAATGCAGAAGTTGTAACCCATCCCTTGAATTTCCATGGGATTTGACGGGCCAAACACGCCCTTCGGTGTAATCCAAGCTCTCATCGTGGATTGGAATTTGAAACCCCCTCAAATCCCCTCCAACCCACGGTCCCAAACGACCCCCTCAAATTTCAATGGTGGACGTCTTTATCCTCATTTTTTCCGATGGTGTGTTTCACTTGAACCTTGGATATGATTTAAAGTCAGGATTATACCTAAAGAGAGTTGGAAAAATGGATGTACAGAGTGAATAATATACCTATATCATAGTAGGCCCCACCGATTCTACTAAATAACGGGGAGTTACTCGGTACGTAATCCGCGTCCTTTTTTCCGAGGGTAGTTTCGTAGATCCCGACTAGGCGTAGGGATAATCTAGTCAGTTATCCTCCGTTCGTACATCAGAGCGTACAAACGTACGGTACTTTCACGGTCAAAGAGAGTCAGAAGTTCGTGAGACGGTCAAACTCGACAGCTCAACGGCAGTAGCAGCGCGGCACGCGGGGTCGGTACTCTTTTGGCCACATGATCTATGTGTTTTATCCACACCGTTCATCCATTTTTACACGTCATTTTAATACATTATCTCGTAAAGGAGGTATATCAAAATCTCAGGTGGACCACACCATGGGAAAACAGCAGTGTTGAATGTCTACCATTAAAAACCACCTAAGGCCCAATGTAATGTTTATTTCACATCAAACCTACAGATTAGGTCATACGGAACCGGTTGACGGTAAAAAACAAATATCGGCTTGATCTAAAACCTTTTTAGCCACAAGAAATTTGTAATGGTGTGAGTTCAATTAACACTAGGTGGCCCACTTGAGATTTTGATCTACCTTAGTTTTGAGTTCATTCCATAAAATTATCCGAAAAAAATAGATGGATGACATTGATGAGATACATACATCATGTTGGGGCTCACCTAGCACCAACCTCGGACCGGATTGGGTCCTACCCTCTCCTGGACGGTAACCCGTCTGGGCAGGGATACGTGAGGCCCACAGTGATGTAAGTATTTTATCCACGCAGTTCTCGCTTTTATCAGATCATTTTAAGGTATGTTCCTAAAAATGAGGCAGGTCTACAGGTCAAGTGGGCCACACCAAAGGAAGATGCACTGATAATGATACCCACTGTCGAAACCTTTCTTAAGGGTCAACGTGATATGTTTTTTTACCATCCAACATCAGGTCATGTAGACTTGGATGAAGTGAAAACACAGATATCAGCTTGATCCGAAACATTCCAGCTCCTGAGAAGTTATTAATGTTGGACGTACAATTCCCACTTTGTGGTCCACTTAAGCCTTGTACCTGCCTCACTTTTTTTTTTTAGATCTTAAAATGATTTGAGAAAAGCTCGGAACAACGTGGATAAAACACTTAAATCACGGTGGGCCCTACGCCCAAGACCGTGAGGCCCTTACCGTGGGGCCCACCTTGATGTATGTATTATGTATCCACGCTGAGCATTATCCCAAAAACGAAGCAGATCCAATTATCAGGTGGACCATACCGTAAGAAACGGTGGTGATTGAGTGTCATATCATTCAAAATTTCTTAGGGTGTACTTTAATGTTTTCATAGTGTTTATTTAACATCCAATCCTTTGAAAATATCACACGAGCCTAGATGAAGGGAAAAGTTAAATATCATCTTGATCCACAACTTTTGTGGCCCAATAATGGTGAATCATCACTGTTTCTTATGGTATGGTCCACCTGATAATTTAATATGCTTCATTTTTGAAATAATCCCCTAAAATGATCCGAAAAAACAGATGGACGGTGTGGATACATAATACATACATCAAGGTGGGACCTGCAGTAACCCCACGGTAAGGGCCGCACCATCTTGGGTGAGGCTGGGGTCTCACTATCATCGACTTTGAGATGATTTACGAAGATGCCACTAAAATGACGTAAACAGCACCTTCGAGTTCTATCTGCTTCCATGCACGACTAGTCGTTCACCGTACACGTGGCACACGTGTATGATGATCAATCGAGGCATCTGGGTGTTATTTCATGATCGCTGCGGACCAAAAATCTCTTCCATTGGAGTATCTAACCATATGATAAATGTGATCCATTGCCGGATTTTTGTCTTTAATGTCCATTCTTGTACTACTGATCGAACGGTTGAGATTGTCTAATCAGTTTAATGTTAGGAAGATGGCCCGCTATCTATTTAACCTATCAAATGAAAGGCTTTGATCAAGTCCACGTATGTTGATATTACTCCCATGCCTCTATACCCACTCGATCTGGTGTCCGTGCGACCGAGTATCCGAGGCACCGAAGCGGATTGCGTCCTGCTCCCGCATGCATAGACATCGATCCAGACAGGGACCCTGTGGGGTCCACCTTGATGTATAGATTTTATCCACGCCGTCCATCCATTTTTTTATATCAGTTTTAGAGCGAAAGCACAAAAATGACTAAGATCTAAGGTTCAAGTGAACTACACCGTAGGGATTGAACGCCTACCATTAAAAACTTATCAGGAGCCGTAGAAGTTTTGATCCATCCATATTTGTGTTTTCCATTCATCGAGGTCTATGTGACCTTATGAACGGGTTGGATAGAAAATAAACATCACAGTGGGCCCGAGTAAGGTTTCAACGGTGGATGATCATTATCACCACTACTTCCTACGGTGTGGTCCACTTGAGGCATGGGTCTGCCCAATTTTTATCTGAAATATGCTAAAATGATCAGGAAAATGGATGGACGGCGTGGATAAAATGCATACATCACGGTGGGCCCCAAAACCCCTCCCTTGACTGAGTCAATCCATGCGAGGGCAGGATGCAATCCGCTTCCCCGAGGCACATGCGCGCTGGAATTTGTGTCAGAGACATCAATATCCACGTGGTAGCTCCCCTGATGAACTTGACTCGTCAGCTCAGCTGTTTATGGTACATGATACAGTAGTGCAGGAGAACGGGAATATAATAGACCATATGCTCAAAGTGCACGTGGCAGGGTATTCTGTCAATCTTGACTGTCCATTTAGTAATCTTCATGATGCTGACATCTGTCTAGAGAAGTACACTTAGCAGAACGGTCGTATCCTCCACTTTTCTTCACTTTCTTTTCCCACCGTTGCTTTTAAAGGCCTCTGTTCAGACGAAGAATCTCATCCCATCTATGTGTATCTTGATAAGCTTTTCTCCCGTAGTAAAAGAAGCTTGATGGACGGTTCCGATGTACACATCACCCTGCCACGTGTACTGTAGCAAGATGGAAGTACCATATTCCGGCACCACCGTATCATTTCTCTTTACACGCGTCCTCGCGAACCGTGTGATTCCATACGTATCCACGCACGAGTTGGACACGTGTCATGGATGTACGTCAGATCAACTGTCCACAAAAAAAAAAAATCTCTGCCACGCCCACACGATAGATCCAATGAACTTATGATAGCAACTGTCCTGACGGAACAAATGAATATCCACCATTCAGAGATCAGTACCGTCCAATCAATTTGATATCTATCCAGGCAATCCCGAATCTACGGTGAGTCCCACCATATGGGCGGTTTTGATTTGAGACCAGACGTATAATCTACGGTGAAAGAGAGAAACCCGAGTTGGGTCTTGCCAGGTACAGGGTCTGTTTCTTGAATGCTGGGACCCGGATCCACTCGAGTTCAGGTATCCATTGGGTGCCTGGATTAGGGATTGAATTAGGTTCAGGACACATAAGAGCATTTACATGGTAGGCCCATCAAATAGGTGGATTAGATTACACACGTGTTACTTTGACCCATGGATGGTGTATAAATGGATTTTCTTACACGAGGACCGTGGCTTAGAAACCTCGCTTATGCTGGAAATTGGACCCAGCTCGATTTTATTTAGAGCTGTACGCTAACCGAGTTAGCTTGGTTAGCTCGGTTGACTCGAAAAAGCTTGATTTGACTCGGTTTGAAACTGAGTTCGAGCCGAGTCGAGTTGATTTTTTGAGCTTGAAAATTTTTTTAGCCAAGTTTGAGCTTGCCCGAGCTCAACTTGTCTCTGATCAAACCCCAACTCGAATCAAACTAGTTTAGAGAGTCAGTTATTTTGATATTAATGTTGCTCAGCAAGTGTTTGATGAAATGACCCAGTGAAGTGTCAACTGGTGACGAGGAAGGTATGGATATGAAATAAATATCCTTGTATTTTGATTTTTATGTTGCCTACTGAGTGTTTGATGAAATACCTTTAAATCGATGCTGTTGTTTTACCTTCCGTGAGAAATTGAATGTACACTCCATGTGTTTGAGAAAATGCCGCCGAGGCTCGATCTTGGCTCAAACTTAACTCGAACTAGCCCGAGTTGCTGACCAAACCGAGCTAAGCTGGCCAGTCAGGCTCGAGGACCAAGTTAAGCCAAGTTCGAGCAAGGGTCAGCTAGTGGCCGAGCTGAGTCGAGTTGTGCCAAGCTCAAATCGGTTCGACTCATGTACACCTCTAATTTTAACCTGATCAGGTTGAAGGACCCGGGCCCATTAAGATCGAGCCAGGCTCATCGGTTGACCACCGTCCAGGTACCCATCGACAGCCCTACTTCGCTTCCTATATAGATTGAATGGACAGGATTAAGTATGTGTGATTTTTTTATTATTTTTTTCTTGCAGCTTACCAACGCACACAGCTTGAATGATTTTTAATAGTCCATTGAAGTGCAGGATTCAATGCAAGTGGGGCCCATGTTTAGACTGCCCTGGCTGTTATCTGGCAGTCCCAAAATTCCCAGACGAGAAGATCCTAACCCTTCAATTAGCACCCTCTACAAATAGACAATCAGAGAAAAAAGACAATCAGAGAAAAACAAAAGCACTCCAGGTAAAGGGTGGGAGACTGGATGGCTTTGGATCTTCCAATCTAGTGATTTTTAAGGGTATCCAGCCATCCATGGTGATGCCCCACCTGAACCATCCACAAAGGGACCCATGACTTTGATGAATTGGATTGGAATGCACATAAACCACATGAACCATCCTCATCCATCTCATTCTAGATAAGGGTTTGACAATGGCAAGGGAATGATAGAATACAATCCACAAAAGTATTGAGGGTTTCACATGAGATCTTTAGTTTGCACAAGTAAGGCTCATGACTAAGTAATCCAAACCATTGATATGATGGGCCAACAACGGATGGTCCATGAACTGAAAATCCTCGAGATTTGACCATCATAGCTGTCTTCATTTTCGACCATCCATTTATTCGCCCATATTTAAGGGTGGACCCACTCATATTATATTTATAATATAACTGAGAAAATGGGTGTCTCGTTGTCCATTTTTATTTTTATCCAATGATGATAGGACAACCTATTTCACCTTCAAAACCAAGTGAGAATATTACAAAAATTTGAAAATCTTGGTGATATTTGTCACAATGCCACTCACCCACACTCCCAGACATGTTGAAGTCGAGCTGTGTGATGTGTTAATGAAATCCAATCCATCCATGAGTTATGTCCCCTCAAGTTCACCATACATACCTAAAATCAGGCCCATCCATAACTCAGATGGGCCTCACTATAGGGAATAATGCAAAATCATGCCTTCCACGTCAAAGTTCACATGGTGCAGCCCACTTTTGTTTAATGGCCCCTTTTCTGCATCTCCCTTTCATCATGGTTGCATGGCATATAAACACAGGGGGGCCCAACAAACTAATTGAAAGGTTGTAATGGGGTAGGTACCCGCTCCCTGTGGCGGCAGCGCACCTGTGTCTCTGGTCAGCCTGATTTTTTTTGAGCTTCAGGCCAAAGAAAGAAAGGCACACCTAGTGATCAGAGTGGATAACATGCATGCATATCATGGTAGGACCCATTTTTCTCAACACTACAGTCACTAAAGGATCCAATCATGCATGAGTGCATGGGTGCGCATGTGTGCATGTGGGTGTACATGCGTGCGCGTGTGTGGGGGTGTGATCCAGGGTTCAATCCCTTCTAGTTTACCTTTCAAAACATTAAAAAAAAACAAACAAACAAACTTCCAAAATACTAACATAAACAAGAGAGATCCTCCCGAGAAAACCCTATTCCCTGTTCGGAAGAAGAGGAATATCTGCACAAACTACATAAATAGATCGAGCGAGGGGAAAAAGGGGGGGAAACCAAAGGAGAAATTCAACCTCTACTTTAAAGTGACATGCAATTAACATAACCCAGATGCCCTTTACTCATGTAGTATGCGTGATTGAGTAAAAACAAAAGCAAGGAATAGTGTGTATTTCTTGTTGGGGATTTACTGAAATAAATCGTTGCATCTTCCTTTGATTCCTTTTAAGAGAGATACAATACATCAAAATGAAAAGTTAAAGACAGTTTTCTACTAGTGTAAACGAACTGAAGAGCATATGCTGAGCCATCCACAATGGTCTGGATTGATGAATGGTGGGCCCCACTTGAACAAACTAAAAGCTGAAATGGTAGCGTACAAACCTCGGGCCTGAGCACTGCATGATACCCCGAGAATGAAATATTTTACGCTAGATGAACATAGGAGCATCTGCAATTCCAGATGGTCTTTAAGACTCCCCGCATGATAATGTTGCTTTACGAAAAATTCAAAATTTTATTAGAAAATAAAACAAGAAACTACGGCCAAAAATGCATGGGAAGCTTATCAGAGATCATCAAATCCAAATGGATCACCCTACCCCACAATACCCATAACAAATTTCCAAGATCCTACCAGCAAATGATTTGATATCCATTGCTGACTTACAACCTAAAGACGATTCTCAGGTTTCTGCAACAATAGAAACATCCTGTTATTGCACTCCTTCCAAATGGACTATAATAGACCCGCCAACAAGGAAAGATGCCATAACATTTTCTTTTTTCTTTTTTCTTTCTCTTCCTTCCCAACAAGCCAAACAGAAAACAACCATTGAGTGGACAACCCTGATACTGCCAAACATGAGCTGTTCTGGTGGTCATTGCACAATTCACTTGAAATCTGCTCAAAGAATTTCACTCTAGAGGAGCTTCCACCTCCAAACATCCCTAAGCTGCTTGTGCCAGCTTCCATCCATTAGAAGCTTCAACAAACTTAGGAATTCCAAATTCATCAACATTAAGGTTCCGTCCTGAATCTCAGGGACCACACCTGATTCCCGATTCACGAAAAGGCCTCCTCTCTCAAAAGACGCCAGGAAAAAGCCTACAGAAAAATTGGCAAAAAGCTCTTTCTTCACACCACACATCCTCCCAGAAACGAGTACATGATCCAGTGACATGTCTCTCAGATTTTCCACAATTGCCTTGGAGAATCCATGTTCCAACCTTGCCACATGATAAAGTAGCTAATCACCGTCAATAACTAATCCTCCCATACCCAACGATGTGAAGTTTGTAGAACCCCCGCCCAAGGCTCCTCTTTGGTTTCCCAGGTCTCACCTACATTTTAACAGTTTGAGGTCGAGTTGATTCGACTGGCTGACTCGGTGTGACTCGAATTGAGTCACTAACCTCCTGAGTAGAAGATTTTCCCAAAAATAACGAATTTGGGGAGGGGATTCAAACCCCCAACCTCAACCAAAGGATGCAACCCACTTAACCAATAAGGTATCCACATGGTTGTTGATTTGAGTTGCATTTTATATTACTTACACTAAATGTAACTATTTTAAATATCTATTTGCATTCCTAATATTTTAAACTTAAATATCGAGTTGAGTTAGGTTGAGTCTTTCAGTCAACCTGACCCGGCTGAACATCAATTCAAGTTGAGCTCTCAGATTTTTGAACTACAATGCTAGCTACCCCATGAAAAGATTCGACTATTCAATACCATTCAAATTCACAGTAATGGAGATCTCCCATCCTCTTTTTAAATCATTCCCAAGGCTTTCAAATCTGCAACCACAACTGTCAAATCTGCAACCACAACTGCATCCTCATCCATATCATTCAAATCCTAATCAGCTGCAATCTTATGTTGACGGATAGGGATGACCCACCTTTAAATTCCAGTGCTGATGCAGAGCACAGAGTTCTCTCTTAAAACTTTCATAATCACTAATGCATTTATAGAAAGGAGCATAAACATGATAATCTTCTAAGATTCCAAAAACATCTATCTACTATTGAAGTTGTTAATATTCAAGAATACACATCGCCTTTACTCACCCATCTATAGCATTGACAGAATCTGTGTTTCTATAACTGGACCAGCAGCTCAAATAGTTGGACTGGAACTTGCAACATAACCTGTCTGCTACGTTCAAAAGATCACAAAAGGAAAATAAAATAAATCATCATCATCTAAGCCTTATCCCAACTAAATGGGATCGGCTTTTTATTATTATTAATAATTAACCAATTGGTTCAGCTACATGAATCCTATTCCGCCATTCCACTTTAGGGGTGCAACTCGGGTACGTTGGGTCCAGTTGAGGGTCAATCTGAGCCTGACCCAACCTGACCCAAATTCCAACCCGAGGTGCACAACCCAAACCCAACACGAATTCCTCTACACTCAACCTAAAACTGTCCCAGCCCAACCCAAATCACATGTGACTATTCCCAACCTGACCTTAATTTGCTAAACCCAACCTGATTTCAAACAGGGCTGGAGTTTTCCAACCCGACCTGAGCTTGGGTTAGGTCAATTGGGTTCGGGTTGGAACAAACCCAAGTTGCAGCCCTATTCCACTCTATCAAAAACCATAACTTCAGTTAGACCATAGGTTATCAAGTCTTATCTTACTAACTCCACCCTCATCCTTGTGGGCTTTCCCCTTTTCCCTTTAAGAGCCTTCAACTTGCATGAACTCACTCCTGACCAGAGCAATTCTTGGTCTCCGTTGCACATGACCAAATCATCTAAAGTCTACTTTCAATTACCTTATTTACCTATCGGCGCTACTCCTAAGTTCCCTCAAATGCATTCGCTTGGAATTCCATCCTTTCTAATCTTGCCATTCATCCATCTCAGCATCCTCACTTCAGCTTCAAATAAATAAATAATAATAAGAAAAAAAGGGCAAACGTGCAAAGCTGCTCCAAAACTGGGTGAATTGGATATGATTCATATGAAACAACAGTTGAACTGGTAAAAACTACAAACCACTGCAAAAAAGCAAGTTCTGATTTAAAAGTATGTGAAATCATGGAGAGAACAGTTTGGACTGACGTCTGAACGAATTTGGACCAAACCGATAACATCACTAGTTTGGCCTCCAATCGGGTTTTTAACACGCCAAAGGGAATCACCTTCCACCTAAATTAGACCAATATAAGCGCGTGTTTGTTTGGTGCAACCAAACACACCCTAAACCAATGTTGTCACATGGCATAAGCAATCCTGTGCAACCTAAGAGAGGGTTGTGCGTTTATGTGAATGTCATACTCGTGGGAGGTTATGCCATCACATACTATGTATGCTATTGCATAACCACATAACTATGGCTAATGCAGTCACATACTGCATGAGTCCCAACGGCACAATAACCACATGTGCCACCATGGCATATGCAGTCTACTGGTCCAAAATGGCATAAGTGATGGCATATGACAATGCTACCCTAAACCTTAAACCAAGAAAGCTCCTACATGAGGTACAATGAGCAAAAACCTTGGACTCATTAACTCCCTCAAAACTTAAGGGATTTAATCAAACATGGGTGTGTTTCGTTGCACCAAATATCACGAGGATATTTGGTCCAACCAAACACCCTAAACCAAGAAAGCTCCTCTGTTTTGTACAAAGAGCAAAAACCTTTGATTCAAACCAACCTTGACCCACCCAAATGGTCAAAAAAGGAAGCCAAATACACACTTGACCCACACATTAAAGGTTTAAGAGACTCATCAATGGTGGATCCAGATTTTCTAAGCTGGAGCTTTAGTAAGCCCATACATGTGTATAATTCAGCTAATGCACATGCCACGTCCGATCTGCATGGCAGACAGGTGCAATATCCAATCCATCCATCAGAAGGGTACCACCAGCACCATGTAGATTCCCACCCCAAGATTCAGGTCAGTCCATACAAAATCGACTAAACAAATGTACGGTAAATCAGCTGAAGTTTTCTAAAATATCCACTTATTTTTAATATCATGGCACACCTATTGAATGGAGGACCACCTTTAGGGACCAGTTGGGCTAGGAAGTCAAAGTCATGGGATTGGTTCATTGTCCAGAAGACATAATGAAACACTCGTCCCACCCACTACATAGAGATGCCTCTACCTGATCTGAAGCTATCAGATGAACTAAATTGAAAGACTTGTTATTGCTTGTTCATTGCCCTGGCTCACCAAGAAAAACAGTGTTCCAAAGGCATCTTACATTCATATTGATTTGGGTCTTTCCACAACATATTTAGATCTGCCCCTTCAGCAGTAGCATCCACATGGAGAGTTTCATATGACATATGGAATAGATATTCCACATATGTGCCACACTTGCACATGTGGTGGTGTATGCAATAGCTGACTTGTACACTTATTTTTAATATCATGGCACACCTATTGAATGGAGGACCACCTTTAGGGACCAGTTGGGCTAGAAAGTCAAAGTCATGGGATTGGTTCATTGTCCAGAAGACATAATGAAACACTCATCCCACCCACTACATAGAGATGCCTCTACCTGATCTGAAGCTATCAGATGAACTAAATTGAAAGACTTGTTATTGCTTGTTCATTGCCCTGGCTCACCAAGAAAAACAATGTTACAAAGGCATCTTACATTCATATCGATTTGGGTCTTTCCACAACATATTTAGATCTGCCCCTTCGGCAGTAGCATCCACATGGAGAGTTTCATATGACATATGGAACGGATATTCCACATATGTGCCACACTTGCACATGTGGTGGCGTATGCAATAGCTGACTTGTACACACATCTGGGCTGAGCAAAGCTCTTCATAACTAAAACTACATTCTTGCTCTTTCTCAAATTGCTTTCAACTCAAGTTATAGGTGAGGGAGAGAGAGAGAGAAGTAATGAGAGATATTTTGAGTGCTTAAGAGTCAATTGCCCTAGAATCTCGAATCATTTCCCACTGATACAGTGACCTGCTTCCATAGTCCATGGACCTTCAGCAATAATCCTGTATGCTTCCTCCTCCAACATAAATGGACAAGAGCACAAGTATTCCTCATGCCAGGTGATTTGGATATGCATCTTCCCAGTCTTCGTGGCCTAAAATCAGGGTTGTTAGTCCTGAAATTTCTAATTGTACTTGAAAATTGAGGGAATGAGTTAATATTATCATGAATGTGACCTAGCAACCCTTCCAATCAAGATCGTTCAAAAAAGAGTCCTCTATTTGGCACAATAAATAAAACATAATTCATCAAACTAAAAGCATGGTACACGTACTGTACAAAGAGATCTCCTTATATAGATTGAGTTAGTGTAAAAAGAAAGGATCCTTACTCTTGCTCGGGTGGTAGACTCTCAGGAGTTTCAACACCCGGTCAAGGGTTTGAGTATCCATAGGTGGTGAAATTCCACTAGCGTGAGTGTGTGGGGTGTGTGTGCGCGTGTATATAAAAATAAAAATAAAAAAAAAAAGTTAGTATCAAAAAACAGATCCAACTAAATGGGAAAAGTATTCTTGCAATTCTAGCCATACATGAAACAATAACAAGTGGAAGTGGTATGGAAACCAACCTGGCCAAGGTCGGGATATGAAGAGAGCTTGCTATTTCACAAACATGTATTGCAGACAGCCCATCGGTAACTTCTTCATGTGCATTACCGCTCCCAAGTGCAATGACCAAGGCTTGCAGAAGAAATGACAAACAGCAACAACATATGATCAATTCTGGGAAAAAAATGAAGTGCCTGAGTGCCCCTACTATTCGCAACCCCCAAATGAATATTCAAGAAGGTTCGCTTCTTCAGATTTTAGTCTTCCATTCATTTATGTAGAAATCTTTTGGCTACAATTTCAATTGAGAAATGCTAAGGAGGCTCACAATGTTGCTTGTCCTTTCTACCCCACCACGTGTCCATACTGTTCATCTAGAAGGTCCCACTTTAAATGGGCTTATGGAAAACGGGCTTATGAAAAACATCTCATTGATTAGGATCTCGCATCCATAAAATGTGAATTAGAAACAGACTCACCTTTTCTATGAATAGTGAGGTGTCTGGTCAGTGAGATTTTCGCCATGAGCCCCATAAAGGTTGAAGTTTCTACATGAACATCGGATCATCACATGGCGGGTGTGGGCCTGAAGGGGGAGCAGCATGGGTGACCTTCTAAGGGGTTAGTCTCCTTAGCATTTCTCTTTTTTATTAGGGTCCCATTTAACATATCTTTTTCTTTTTCTTTTCTTTTTTCTTGTGATGGTCACATTTAAATAAGGAGGATTGCCTAACTAAGAGAGAATCATCGTCTTTTATTGGAACTTTCCCCTGATGTTGCAATTTTCAGCTTTGTAATGCTGGTTTTAGTATATGATTTATGAAAGTACTTTAGTGGTTGGTATGCATGCTTATATCACCTCCAAATCAAAATCGTTTATATAATGGACAATAATGGTGAGTACATATATAACTTGCTGCAAACAGTCAATGCTCACTGTGGCTTCCGGCTATAGTTTTGAATATCAGTATTGTATTGGTTGATATGGCCATATCAGATTATTGGCATGATATGATACGCAATATAGGTCCAAACCAACCCACCATAAAAAAGGGGCCGTATCGACCGATATGGAAGTATCCCCACCGACACACCCATAAAAGCCCGACGTTGATTTTTTATTTCTTTTTCACTCATTTCTCCTCTACTCTTCTTCACTTCAACCATGGAGGAAGCTTAGAAAATTATTTTAGACTAGATCTAGACTTGTTTTGGAATCAAATCAAAATATTTGAATGGCATTCGACGAATCGAAGCAAAATGAACCGTTATGGGAAAAATTGGAAGCAAAGGGTAAACCTTTACTTTTTATCATGTTTTCAACTTCTTTTTCTTGAATCTCAATGTAATAGGCCCTAATTCACCACATCATGCTTGATCTATGTTCAATTAGGCCCATTTTGGTTGGTTGAGTTTCAACAGGTCAAACTGACAGGCTATTCTTATAAAAGAAATGGTTTGATACACCATTATATATGTGTCCAAAACCTTTTTTTTAAAGAAAATAGATTCTTGCATATCTCAGTTGTTTCCCTTTTCTGATATTGTTCTTTAATTCTTTGACTTTAAAAATTTTAAAATAAAATAAAAAAAAAAAATCAATTGATTTGACCGATACTGACATACAACACCCGTATCTAATCATTTTCCGGCCATGCCAATACATCACCCAATACCAATAATCATAACCATGCTTCTAACCTAGAAACCTTATAGATGAGAAGTTGCAGAACAGCCATGACCTGTTTATATCATTCCGCTTGTAGGTTTTTAAGTCAACACATGTAGTTCAGAATTGACAAATGTAGCTTCATAGTCGGGGACCCATTAGATACACGGGAACTAGATTAGAACAAGAAATGCATTTCCAATGTCTACGGAATAGAGTAGCCAAAAAAAAGGAAAATAGGGGAAATGTGACAACAATCCAAAGAAACACAAAGAAGAGGTAGAAGAACATTGTAGAAAGGAAGAGGAACAAAAAAGGAAATGAGAACAAAAATAAGCAGGACACAAAAAGGGAATAGAAAATAAGTGGATAAGAATCCAGCTTCATTTCAGGGTATGTTGGGTATCTATGCAATGGAATCTAGAAACCAACATGCATAGCCATTGCAAATAGCGATACAATAAGAAGATAAGAGGGTGAGAGAAGAATAGGAAATCTTTCATTAACCCAATATAGTCCAATAAAATAGAATTCTCCGCGGATGATGCTCAAGCTCCACCATACAAAAGAAAGACCCAAAACCCTCTTTCACTCTCTCAGCACCTGCAAGACTCAGCAACTTTAACTGGAAACTACTTGGGGCAAGTTATAGGCTACTGATGCACGAGGATGTGTCTCGTGTCCTGATTCAATATGTATGTAGTTCTTTGTCCAGACTGATTTGTTGGGCCCCATTGTGGAGAGGGAATGCCCCAAAAAATCTCCCATATTGGAAGATCCTAATACTTCAATCAGCACCCTACTGATAGACTATTAGGAAAAAAAATTAGGGCAGCGGCCCAGAGAAAAGGACAAAGACTGCTTTTTATGGATAATGATAAAACAGAGAAAGCTCACAAAAGGGGATTAAATCCCCCCCTCCCCAGTACAAAGAACAGAGCAATTTAGCCAAAGAAAATAGCTAAAATGTTAGCTTTACTCCGAATCAAGGACACTGAACTATTTAGCCTCCTAAGTAAACCATGAATCATAGAGCAGACACTAATTCCCAAGGCTCGTCACATTCTCTAGACGCCCAATTGAAGATGTGCCGGATAACATCTTTTGAAAAAAAAAATGTCTGGGATAACACCTTCGATAATTAAAGAATCATCACAAATATATGAGGAAACATGAAGGCCTTCCCAAACAGCCACAACTTTCACTTCCATGTGCCTGGCCTCCCTAGAAGCAAATTTAACAGTTCCTTCTCTATCGAGGGAAACTAACCCTATACCAACTTTTTCTGGTTTGTGAAGCCGGTGACATAAAAAAAATTCAATTTTCAAAAACCCTCTGGCAGCCTCTCCCAATGTGAAATCTCAAGCACACTATTTTCACCTGTCCTAGTAAGAGGATTCCATGATGAGAATATTTTCAATGTTGTGACTCCATTAAAAATCCTTAAGATGCATAACGCAACCCACAAGGGCACCTTTGATACAACAAAAGACCCCTTGCACAATTGAAGATGTATCACCAAATATCCACTTGTTCCTTTTCCTCGATGTACCTCACGATATGACAAGCAATTAGTACAAACTACAAAATGCGCCCCCGCAAGCATTCTTAAGCTACAACTGAAGGAGAGAATGAAGCGCACACAGGCTTCAGAGGGAGAAGCAGAAGCAATTGAAGTGAGGTCAGCTTATCCAAACAGAAGCAGTTGAAGTGAGGTCAGCTTATCAAAGCAGAAGCAATTGAAGTGAGGTCAGCTTATCCAAACCGAAGCAATTGAAGTGAGGTCAGCTTATCGAAGCAGAAGCAATTGAAGTGAGGTCAGCTTATCCAAACCGAAGCAATTGAAGTGAGGTCAGCTTATCGAAGCAGAAGCAATTGAAGTGAGGTCAGCTTATCCAAACCGAAGCAGGTCAGCTTATCCAAACTGAAAAGCAATGAAAAGGAAATCAATTTCCCCTTCTTTTTTGGTTTCTCAAATAGACGAGACTATTGTGTCAAGGGAATTCTCAAGTCGCTTGTATCTGATCCTCATGCCTGTGGCCCACCCAAGGTTCCAAATTTCGTCATTTTTTTGCCAAAGTATACGCTAATTTGGGATGTTAAAGTTGATTTAGTAACCAATTTCAAATTCATGAAAAAATACTACAGAATTTCAATACATACTATTTTTGGATTCCAATGCATTCCAAATACAAGTTCCCAAAATGAGCCCTTGGGCATATACATCCACAGTAAAGCTCTTCAGATCTACAGCCGCGTCAAAGATCCACAGGCCCCACTCGTACAGACCAGTAAATCAGGACCCACTAATTCTTCACTACTTGGAATCTCCTATTTCCGCTTAGATTAGGACTTCAAATATCAAACCAACTAAAGCAGCATCAATCTAAGAGTAATAATTTAGCAATTACTGCAATTAATCTGTCCTTGATTATTTTTTTAATCACTGTTTTCTAATTAAATCAACACGTTTGTGCAAAAAAATGACAAAGAAAAAAGGTTCTACCATGTTTGGAACTGATTAACTCTGACAAAGAATACGCTAAAATCAGCACTAGTACTCTTCCGGCTATGTTTGGGAGTACAATTGGTCCAAATCAAGTGGCAAATGATATTAAAAGGGTTTTTGTTTTTTTTGTTTTTTTTGTTTTTTTTTTTTTTTTTTTTTAAGAAGAAGATAAGATCACCCCATTTTTTCCCCAATCAGAAGTGTTATTTCTCTCACTGCTACTACAATAGTGTTTTCTCTGAGAATTTATTGTAATGCGAATCAGTTGTACATCTAAACATGGCCTTAACTGGAAAATAAATGACATTTTACAACAAGTGGCATAATCAATATTTTCTTAACAAATCCATGAAAAATAACGAAAACATGTTTAATTCACTAAAATTACAAACCGTGTGATCAAAGCAGGAAAAAAAAAAAAAAAAAAAAAAAACCCAAAAGTTCGAGGAAAAATTTAAAAAAGGAGAGAATGCTAATCAAAATTTACCCATTTATACATGAAAGAAGAACAGCGATGCCCCCAATTCAATAATTCCCGCTCCGGTCCTAACTCAACCCAGCGATCGCCAAAGAATCGTGACTCCAATCAATAAGAGCCGCTCATCGGCCAATCCAAACCGACCAGAACAATCGAGACCATAGAACATGAAACCCCAAAAGAATTCAAGTTGAACGATCGTTTCCTTGGTCTTTCATCTTCGCAATCCGCCATCCCTTAAAAACCAGGAACCCCGCAACAGCAACCTGCAAGATGGCAGCGACGCCTATAAACAGAAGCCCAATCTTCTTCCCCACATTGAAATCGTGCCGCGGGGACTTCTTAATTTGACGGTGGGGATCGGCTCTTCCACCCGGACGCCTAGAACGCTGGCGCGGTGGCGGCGACGTAAATTCTGAGAGTGACGAGGGCAGAGGACTGTGACGGCGGTGGGGCGGTGGCGGGGACGTAAATTCCGAGAGTGATGAGGGAACAGGTGAGATGGAATTGGGACGGTCCTGCCGCGCCGGTGGCAGCGGCGGCGAAGAGCCGATAGAGAGAGGAGAATGGCTTGTGATAATGATGGTGAATATGATCAGAACGGACAGGATTGGTGGAAAGTGTGGGCCCATCAGAAAGGGTCTTTTTTATGAAAATTAGGGTTAGGGTTTTGGAGAGTATTTACATCTGGGCTTCTTTTTTTTTTTTTCTGTTCTTTTCTTTTCCTTTTCTTGAAAAATGGTTTTCGAAGGTTTTTTGAGAAATGGGTTGGATTTTTCTTTTTTTCTTTCTTTTTTTTTTCTTTTTTTTTTTTTCTTTCTTCTATTGAGCAGAGAGAGTCTATGGAGTCTGTAGAAGAAAGAGAGAGAGGCGGGTTTTTAACGTTGGAAAAAAGATACGTGGCCCACTTTTTTTTATGGTGTACACGCGTTTTTTGGTTCTTAGAATTTTGGACCTTATTTAAGTAATCCAGACCATTGATCAGATTAATTATTTCTTATAATGTGGTTTATTTTAATATTAGCACTTTGATCTATGTCCTTCAGATGGACGGTTTATAAATAAGAGAAACGATTTCCATTGAAAGTTTGATTAATATTAGTGTTGGTTATTGGAGATTTATTTTGGTGGAATTTTTGGGGTTATCAATCTGAACAACGGTCTGGATTTGGAAATTGATGGGCCAGTTGTGCTGATTTGGAAGAGTTGTATACTGTGCAAAGGTACAGGCCCGTATATGATAGATTTCGGTGGAGGAGAGAACATGTACGGAATGGGCCTGTGCTGTATGGGCCCAGTTAAAGATGAAGAGTCCGGCCCACGTTGTCAGATGCATGTGTGATGCAGCACCCAGGTGCTAGACCTAGCCCCTGTAGCACACAAGCGTGAGATCCTATCCGTTCATCTTGAGGGTCCAAACTTATTGCTGCCTATTTCAGAAAATATGGTCCATCCTTTTCTTTTCTGTTCACTTGTTTTTTACAATGTGCCCTTGGTCTGTTAATGGGCCCAGCTGGACCGCGGGCTTCACTCATGGCCTGCTTTAGGCCGGGCTTGGGCAAGAGGGGCAGGCTTCATTTAAGAGCCCGCCAGCCCAGCCTGTTTAGAATTTCAAGGGCATTTTTGTCATATGTCTTGTATGATGGGCCACACTTAATGAACAGACGGTGGCCAGGCTCGGGCTCGGGCTCGGTTCTGCACTTTGGTCTAAGTTTTTTGTGGGCCAGGATTGGACAGACCTCAATGCAGCCCATTGATAGCCCAATGTGGCCCACTTAAGTCACGAATGGGTCTGAATTTTTCGGTAGGACATCTAACACAACAATGTGTAGGGCTGTTAGCGGTACAGTCCCGACCGGAGTCCGCCGCGGCCAGATTTTGAACTAGCTGGGCTGGCCCTATTCATATATTTTGATTTTGATCGGTACGCCAGGTCCATCAACAGCCCGGATTGTAGTGTTGTCAATGGGCCTCAGTATATGTCTAAGCCCAGCCTACATAGTGAATACTGAGCCCAAGCCCAGCCAATGCCAGTGCGATGGGCCAAAACAAATAGGCCCAAGCCTGGCACGTAATTATCATTCATGGCCTGAGCCTGACCCAGGCCCAGTCTTCCACTTTTGGGCAAGATCTGGGCTGTTCATTAGGTGTGTTCCATAATGATGCATGATACATATGTTAAAGGGGTCAGGCTCGGCTGATGGGCTCTTAGAACCAGCCCAAGGCATCTGGACATGGGCTGGGCCGTCCATTGATAGCCCTACATGGGCTACATGAAACCACACCATTAGGATTCTTGGTTCAGATTTCAAATACACATGGATCTGATATTGGTGTCCATCCGTGAACCTGTGGGCCGATCTAGTAATAAACATGGATCTGAAATCAGTGCCAATCAGATGGACGTTTGAAACAATGCGGTCAGTCCTAAACTCATTGACCAAAATCAAATTGTTAAGCATCCTAATCAAGTACTCGCAGCCCTCGGTATTCTACATCATGACTACTCCACACTTTTTATGGAATTTTACAATTTATGACCATAGACAGGGCCGATTCACTAAGTAATAAGTCATATTGACGCCCCTGTCCATAGTTTCTTACCTAATAGAACATTACTCAACATACTTCGAGTTCCCTCCAAGAGAGTTTGGTTCATATGTTCTGCAATATCATTCTACTCCAGTGTATGCCTTATTATATTATGCATCACTATCCCTTCATCTTTGCAAAACCAATTGAATTATCTATAAGTGAAATCTCCACCATTGTCTGCCCTCAATATTTTCAACTTTTGTCTTGACCATTTTCTACCATCGCCTTCCACGTGTATTAAAAACATCGAATATATTTTTCAGAAAATAAACGCACATCTTTCTGGAGAAATCGTCAATAAATGTGACAGAATGACGAACCTCCTCCAGAAACTATAGGTGACAACCCTCATACATTCGAATGCACATATTCAAGCACACATTTACTTATATATTTTTCAGACATAAAAGACAACCATGATTGTTTACTATATATACAATGCTCACATATATTAAAATCAACACTTTTAAATGCATGACTTAAAAAATGATCAAAAGTACCTTTATACCACACTCGCTTAAGTGGCCTAGGCGCACAGCCACAAACGTGCAGATGTAGATTTTGCTACAGACGTCGTAGCTCCACCCAGTACGATATTCACAATCAGCTAGTAAAGGTTACTGCTCTGCTGTACTTTCATAATAATGAATGCTCACATTGAAACTTTTAGGATAGAATCAAACTCGATGAACTTGCATCCAAGTGTCTCGAGAGCTCTGAGAGATACCAGATTCTTCCTTAGATGGGGAATGAGTCTCACATCTGTATAGATACATACCATCCCATCAAACATCTTAATGCACACCGATCTGAAACTAACAACCTTTTAGGCAAAGTCATTGCCCATAAACACTAGGCCACTATCATACTCGTTGTAACTGATGAATCAACTCTGATGAGAGGTCATGTGGTATGAAGCCCCCGAATCCAAAACTCACTCGTTGCTGAGATATCTAAATTTAGATGCAATCAACATGTCACAACCACCCGCCTTCTCACTAGATTCCGCTATGTTGGCCTCTCCTGGCAAATGCTCTGACCCATTGCTTCAATGTCTTCTAATTCATATCATGGCGGGACTATAGTCGTACTTGCACTCAATCAAAATTTGGTCTGACTCGGCTTCAACCCAATTGACTTAGTCCTAACTTAATCGAGTCGATAATTCGAATAACGAGAAGAACTACAATCATATTATAATTTTGAATTTATATAAGGAAATACCTTACCTTATACAACGCTCCACCTTCACCCAACTCAGCCCCAACGTTCCCTGAGTCACCTAGTGAGTTAACTCAATGAGTCAACTTGGTGGCACCGATTGCACTCTCTCTCTTTCCCAATTTTCTTTTCTTCCTTCTTTATTTATTTATTTCTTTCTTTCTCTTTTTCTTTCCATTCACATTGTTTGGTTAAAACCTTGTGATCTAATAGTATTTTTATGGCCCACCAGATGATCGGATTGGATTTTTGAACGTGGGTTGCACAAGAAGCAGCAGTGGAGATTCGCGATTGAAGAAGGAGGCAGCCATCAATGGCAGATCCCCATGCAATGGGTTTTTCTTTGAGCTATTAATCATGGATGGTCTAGATTCATCACTTGAAGCTTGTAGATAAATCTTTTCAAAGCTTCGTGTGGATTTTGTTGTTGGGTTCGCGGTTTCAAAGAATTCCTGCACCACTGCACCATTTTCTAGCATTTTGATGTAGGTTGCGGACAGTTTCATGGCCAAGATGAATCAGAAAAGGCCCGGTCGACAACAGAAGTGATTCGGACCGTCAGACCTTAGATCGGGTGTATCTCGCAATCCGGAATGAGTTACCTGACGTAAAATATATGATTTTGGGGTAGAACGAGCTACTTTAGCCAACCATCCCTGCAACGTAGGGTTGCGCAACCCAGAATTGTGAAAAACCCCTGGATTGATGGTCGTTTCCCTGTTTTAATTTCGTTTTTACTATAAATAATAAGTTTTAGTTTGATTATAACTCTTCATCCGTCGGGCTTTAGGAGTTGCGTCCAATGTGAAAAGAGCTTAGAATAATTAGGGGAACGGTTTGGTGAAGCCAAATAGGACACTTACTATTTTTGGCCGAAAACCTTGCGCACTAGTAGACATCACGACCGTCTATAAATAGTAAGTTTACTATTTATAGTAAGTCGCGATTTCTAGGAGTTTTAGTTGTAGTTTGATTCTGATTTCTTTCCCATTGCTTGGTACCCCTATTTAAAGGGTTGTGAACTCATTTTTAGGATCAATTAATCAATTTCGAATTTCTTATAATTTATTTCTATTTTCTGCTTTCTTTCCTCGTAGATTCGAGAAGTCTCTGTGAGGAGTCCAGAGAAGCTCCGTGGATTCAAAGTAGTTATCCTCGTCACGTTCATCCTTGTGTCACGTTTGCAACTTTCTTGGGATTCTACTAGGATTTTAAGATCCTTTTTATAGAAAATCTTGAATTTGATTGGTCTAGATTCTCTCTAAACCATGAAGAAGAGTGGTTTACGGTCATGAAGACCGAACACGATGGGTCGAGATTCGTTTTCACAGCATTGTGTGGTGGAGGTAATTTCAGATCAACGGTGCTGATTACTCCAGCTTGAATGGTTCTTATCACAAAGGCCAAAGAAAAAGGTAGTGTTGATGGCGGACGTGTTCCGGTTTGCTGTTGATCCATTTGAACGTCTAGGAGTTCCTCTTGAACGGCTCAGGTTGGTGGAAGATCTTGCACACGGACCGTAGTTCGACTGGTTTTCTGGAGAGGAAGGAAAAACGGAGCAACAGACTCGTTCGGATACTTGCACGTGCACTGGAGTGAAGGTTTTTTGTTTTATTGGGCATGCATGTGCGTGTGCCGAAGTCTCGCATGCACGTGCAATTGCTACCCTTGACCCACACGAGCTGGTCGTGGGAAAATTGATAAGATTACTGCGTGGTTCTGTTTTGGTGGTATGTGTGCGGGCATGCTAGAATTGAAATTTCGGCTCAATTCAAACCAAACAAATATAATCACCCCAAATGCCAAGATATGCATACACGTATTGTATGATCGAGATCTGATGAGATCGGTCACCTATTCAGCAACTTGCTCAGTGTGTAAACAAAATCAGACAATATCTAAAGAGTGGGCTTTGTACTCTGATGATGGGTTATAATTTTACCTTAGGTACAAAATGACTTTTCAATACAGATAAAATGAAATGAGAAATGGATTCTTACATTCATAGAACAGCGGCAAAACACCTTTTTCGAGTGGAGAATTGAATCCAGCATGCGAGCGTAGACCCAAATTATAGCTTAAATTAGCAACTACTTTATTAATGCTACGATTATACTACGAAATGTAAACAACAAGATTAAAGTAAAGAATTACACTAAGAAATGTAATTTGCTTGGTAGGAAAAGTAAAGGATTACACTATGGAATGTAATTTAACTTATAATTGAAGGGATAATGTTTGGTTTGATTGGGTTGGTATGAGACCAATTTTCCTCTTGCATTCCTTTTTTATTTATAGCTCAATCCAATCATTTAGATCATTCATACGTCCTGACGATTGCCATAATCGCTCAACACACTTGGCTATCTGGATGCTTCCCATGTTCTAACAGTTATTGTAACCGTTAATCACTGTATAACATTCTGGAGACTTTCTTGCCACATGTCCTAATTACCACTCCAAGCCTCCTTGCTGACTCGACCTCATTTCACTCAGTCGCTCGACTGAGCTCTTGAATGACCATCAGCCACTTGGTTTGCCTTCTAAATGACTATCGACCGCTTGCTCGATCTCCTGGATGGCCATCAGCCGCTTGATCGACCTCTTGGATGAATATCAGCCACTTGCTCGACCTCCTGAATGGCTATCGACAGCTTGGTCGGCTGCTTGATTTGCTTTTAAATTACTTCTAGCTACTCTATATCTTGTCATCTTGTTGCAGTGATTATGTAAAAAGCACTTCATGTATCCTTGGAGATCTTTAGCCTACAATATCTTTCTATTACTATAACACCTATCCTTTGCAATTGAGTTTCCTAATAATGGTTAGGAATACGATACAACAAAGATTATACGGTCCTAATTGATGGGTCATTGTGATCATGTGGTGCTGATGGAAGAAATCGGGAAAATCTACTAGAGAAGACAAAATTCACATGGGATTGCACGTTGCACTACAACTTGTACCATACGTGTGTTTGATAAAATGCTTACATTTATGCCCGTGTTAATGGTCGAGATTTGAGGCTGCATGTTGATCATAGGTCATAGTGTACAATGATCTACCAAACATAGGATTGGATTTGCCGAAAACACAAATAAAACATATAATTATAATCGAGTGATTTAAATGAGTTGCAACGCAAAATTAACGGTCAGATCACTTCTAAGATCACAGATTGAAGGTATATAGGTTCCTTGCTACACCGTGGTGTAACTTTATGATTAATCCCTCGGATTGATAGTCTGATTGTGGTCTTATTGGGTGAGGGAGTACTAAGTAGGGTGGATAGGCTACTACTAAAATCTTTTTGTTATTTTGGAAACTTGGATGCCTAGAATTCCTCTAAGGTGAATTGGAAGATGCCTATATGTGTTAAAATTCAAATCAAATGACTGGATGGGTTTTTCTGTCCATGGAGAGTTTTCTTAACAGTGAAATTGATAATTATTTATGTAATGATATGCAGCTCAGGATTTGTAATTGCATGTGCATGTCTATGTACATGGGGTTATGGTCCTTGGATTAAGATTTTGACTGTATGTCAAGCATATACGAGGGTGATAAGTAAGATGAATGGATCAGATTCTTCATTAGATATGTGTACGAGTAGATAGGATATTTTGAGTTGGTTCAGTATGATTGGGTGGTTCAAAATCGATGTAGACGGTCGGATACCTTTAGTTAGTAATGATGAGTTGTTTGGACGGTTGTTTTGATGAATGATTAAGTATAGAAGGGTATACTAGGTTGGCCTATATGAGTTTAAATGTGTATATATACGTTCATCTACATATCTTTAAAAATAAAATTTTCACTTGCTAAATCACATATGTTTACACACATGAGAGAGCATTGGCGTATCTACTCATGCATTGTTGGGATATTACAAAAAAAAAAATATATCATCATTATGGTTTTACCACCACTAAATCAAACACGAAATTGTCAGTTAAGTGCGAATGTGTTCATGAGATTAATAAGGGCATGTTTGGTGCACATGATTAAAGGGAATTAGATGGGATGTGTGAACGTTGGGATATTGGGCTGGAATAGACTCGAGGTCACTTTTTCCACAGATTGCCTCTTTTGAGGGCTTTACGTTGTGATTGATTAATTATTTCTGACCAGAGTCGCCACTAGCCAATTTCCTCGTTTCTACAGTCGAATAGGTCTTATAGAAATATTAGGGTAGAGATCCAAAGATTTTCTACCCTAAGATGACTCTTTGGTTTTACGGTCAGAGATTCTAAGTGAGGGACCGTAGTTACAAGGGGGAATGTGTTAGGCACTCACTCTACCCGTAAAGATGTATTGTCTCTACTTTATAGGATCTGACTATTCTTGATGGTTACGATTTAATTCTCATGTGTGAACGTGTTCAATGCTTGTGACAATGTGTAAAGTAATTGGCAGGTTTTCTATTGGGGCAGGATCCGATTAAATCGACAAGCATCAGAGCATAATTTTGAGCCAATTTAGTGCAAAGTGTGTTAAAAAATAATATGATTGTTGTGCTATGCAAATACTATGACTAGATGAAGTTTGATTGAAAATAGTTGGTTGGATGGACGGTAGTGTCGCAGTGGTTGGGATGAGAGGGTTGGATCGAGACCTGGTTTCTCGAGTGGATTTAGACTTGGCTAAACTTTACCAGACCCCAGTTGGACTCTTTCTAATAGTTCTTTCTCTCCTTGGTGGAACAGGTGGAGTGGCCAGGCTAAGGCATAAGAGGACATTTTAATGATTTATAAGTAAGAGATAATGCTTGAAATGTGAAGTGAATGGGTTATTTATAGATTTTCTAATAATTCTTGCAAAGCTTGAGGTCAAGAAAGGTTTGGGTGGCTGAGATTTGAGATTGTCATCTGGCATGATCTCATGTATTTGTTTGGATGACATGTAACGCCCTGAAAGGGAGAACCACGGGAATGGAAGAGATGAAGGTGATGGTTGCAAGGAAAGCCATCTTCTTCGGCTAGAGATGAGTTTCTTGGAAGTTTGAGACGAAGAATAGAGTGGTGGTGTGGGAGTAGTTGGGATGTGCAATGTAAATAGGAAGAAGAAGATGATTGACTATTAGAAGATGGGTTTTGGGGATTGGATGTTGTAGAATGGGTTTAAGATGGAATGTTGTAGGATGGGTTGGATGTGAGGAAGAAGACGTGGGTTGTTAAAGGGGGAGGTTCGGGAGAAAGTGGATGTGGATATTGAGAAATGGATTTTGAGGATGATTTAAGATTTTTTTTTTTTTTGGAGGGGTAGAAGTTTTTTTTAAGGGTTTGGGAGGCTTGGAGTGAAATGAAAGAGAGAGAAAGAGTTGTAGGGTTTTTAGAATGGCAAGGAAGTGGGCCCACATGCACTTGAAATCACAAAGGGGGCCACCATTTGGCGCCCGGGCGGGGGCCACGCAGTCCTCTGGACTGCTGGGCGGGGGCCCCTCCACATTTTGTCTCCCTGGGCGGGGGCCCCGCCGGTTCCTAGCCTCCCGGTGTGAGAACTTGAAACGGGCATATCTCACAAACTAGAATGAGTTATTCGACGTGCCATATACGAATTTGGGGTAAGAAAAGCTACTATATCCAAATAACCTAGTTATTTTGCAAGATTCCATCAGGTTAATGATCAAAAATTCAATTTACTTATATTTATACTATTTACAGTAAGTTTTAGTTTAATTATAGTTCTTCATCCCCTGAGCTTCAAGATTTGTTTTTAACATGAAAAGTACTGGAAAATTAAAAGAACAAAGTGGTGGAAGGTGAGGATTTAAAGGAGATAGGTTGAAATGAGGAGTTTACACTTAGGGATTAGGTGGACTGGACTACCTAAATTTCCTAGTTGGTTGAATCGGGTCTTGTCGTTAAGTTCCAGAGCTCTTGCCCAATGATGGAGCTGAAACGTGTCGTAAGGCTCCCAGATCGAATTCTAATATTATCATGCTCTTTCTCCTCAGTCTAAGCCCTTCGTAAGTTAGATTTTCCATTTAAGACTTGTCAATTTGGTACCTGAGGTGAGTCCTATCGTTTCAATATCACTATTGCGTCCCCTCCTAAGTCAGCAGATGCGTTAGTGAGTTCATGACCCATGACCCAATTGATTCCAAACTATTGCTCTGATACTAATTTGTAACACCCTGGAATTTGGAGGTCGAGCAACACTCAATTTCTAACTTTTCGGGTGTCACTTATTTCCCAATTTCAGTAACTTACATTTAATTCAATTTAAATGAGCATAATACATAATCAAATGAAGCATAAGCCATAACCACCACAAATCTATTGAAATGAGAGCGACTAAGGCATTCAATTTTTACAAAAATATCAACAAGTCGCACAAGGCGCTGCCCGACAAAATACTTATATGAAATGTCCAAAATAATATCTCTAAAAGAATGATGAACTAGATCTATGAAATGTCCAAAAGAATATGTCCAAAAGGGTAGTGCTCTAATTTTCCCAACACAACAGCCCATAATTAGCCCGCTCGATCTACAACGACCCGCCCATAAGCTAGAAGTAGGAGAGCTCCTCTTCCTCGTCTGCACTCGCTTCGCTCAGCTCGTCATGCTCTGCATCTCCTGCATCTAATGAAGAGTCTGGTTGGTGTTTTAAAACACCATCCCAGAGTGGGAGTGAGCGATCAACTCAGTGGAAGTCATTAGCCGTAAGTTACATCAAATAACAATTCTATGATGAATTTAATGAAAACCATACATTCACACAACTCTGACTAAACTTATTAATGTATATGCATGAATTATGGTATGATGCATGTCCTCGCAACAACACTCCCTCGAGCGACTTCGTCTTACGATCGGGCATGACCAACACTGACCAACACTCCCTCATTGCGATTTCAACTGCCGAGTAGCCAACCTAACTAATGCAATGCGATTGTGAACATGTTAGCCGATTTTTTTTTAGTTAAGTCCGTTCATCCAGTAGGTTAGGGAAACTAGTACATTGACGATATCAATGCCCTCATCCATTTGTGAGGCCATGACCCCTCAACGTGTGAGGCCAGGGCCCCACGATCCTTGATCTCATTGGGTTCCTCACCCTCAATTTACAAGAACGTGAGGAGTGCTGGGAAGCATGATAGCTCGCGGATCATTACGGGGAGGCTCATCACCCCAGCCTAGGCCGACAGCATGGACATAGTATCCCATTCCACCATGCCCGGCTCACGAGGCTGTGGATCAGTTTACTAACCGTCATCAATGGGCATCAGTGGGCGAGGGGTGTTTTAGGTTCCAACAAGTGTGAGCAACCATGGTTAACAAACACGGTCGGTCAGTTGGTGGATTAGGTCGCCCAAATTTAGGCGAGCACGAAACGCACGACATCGGGTGCAAGCAGCCTATGTAGTCCTACTACTGTCGTCCATTTGCATCCGCTCAAATCAGTCGATCTAGTCACAGGACAGCCCAATCAACGGGACCACCCTTATTAATCTCAGATTCCTAACCAACTCAGGGAATGGGCTATGTTTAATAGTATTCTACGCAGCTCGTCTCCCCAGCGTAGGCCGACAGCATGGACATAGTATCCCATTCCACCATGCCCGGCTCACGAGGCTGTGGATCAGTTTACTAACCGTTATCAATGGGCATCAGTGGGCGAAGGGTGTTCCAGGTTCCAACAGGTGTGAGCAACCATGGTTAACAAACACGGTCGGTCAGTTGGTGGATTAGGTCGCCCAAATTTAGGTGAGCACGAAATGCACGACATCGGGTGCAAGCAGCCCATGTAGTCCTACTACTGTCGTCCATTTGCATCCGCCCAAATCAGTCGATCTAGTCACAGGACAGCCCAACCAACGGGACCACCCTTATCAATCTCAGATTCCTAACCAACCCAGGGAATGGGCTATGTTTAATAGTATTCTACGCAGCTAAGAGTTTATCTTCAAGTACAGATAGAATAAAACGTATAATACATCAAAGCATGAGATTTCAGGATATTAAAATGAATCTCACTATTCCTAACAACATAAATTAGACATGTGTGCGTGTGGTGCCGGACTATCAAAAAAATCAAAAGATCACACATCATACATAGTATAGGAAAATTCAATCATGCATATAACAAGGAAGAATATGTAAAAGTTAGATGCAAGAATGTACATGCAACACAAATCTCATGCCCAAACAATTTGAAAAGCAATCAAATATCAATTTACGATTTCATGCATAATGGGTATACTTATCATATATATTCTTATATAGGTTTTACTCTAAATTATGCATGCACATCAATCTAGCATCTAAAATCATTAAATTTATCCTAAAATTGGTACTTGGCCACCTAAGGATAATAGTCCGCACCTACAGATCGTCGAGAGCTTGCGGAATCAACCTAGGGTTGCCAAACTCACGGGTCGATTTGTAAAGATCCTGAGTCAAATGTACTTGCATGTTAGAATACATGCAAAGCCTAGCTTAATACAATGAGTTTCTGAAGAAGAAAAGTAGTTACTTACCCAATCAATTAGAAATCGTGCTTGTAGTTGTGGATATGAGGTTTCTTGAGAAAAAGGGAAGAGGGGTTGTAAGATTTTATCTCCCTTCTCTTTACCCTTCTCTCCCTTCTTCTTTCTCTCCTTTCTCTCCCTTCTTTCTTCACTCTCTCCTCTCCCTTGTTGCTGGAATTTTTGTGGGAGTGAGTGAGAGAGGGAGTTAGAGGATTTTATTCCCTAGATTTGGGCCAAAATGGCATTGAGTTATAATATTTCCCTTTAGATGGCCCTGTGGGACCCCTTTTTGGTTGCTGGGGCGGATCTGATACCCCCTAGACATCAAATTTGTAGGGTAGGTGCCCTATAGCCCGATGAAAGGTCCTACAAAATTTGAAGGCAAACGGATGCAGGGTTTTGTCGTACTGGTCCGATTTGTGATCAACGGTCACCGCTCCACTTTCTGGCAGTTGGGGCTGCCCTGATACCCCCCTTGCCACCAAATTTAGAGTGTAGGTGTCCCCTGACCCGATGAAGGGCTCTGCAAACTTTGAAGGCAAACGGATGCGGGGTTTTATCGTACAGTTCCAATCCTTAAATGGCCCTGTGGGGTCCATTCTGCCTGTTGGGGTGGATCTGATGGCCTCCTGGCCATGAAATTTATAGGATATGTACTCCATGACCCAATGAAGGGCCGTGCAAAATTTGAGGGCAAACGGACTCAGGATTTTATCGTACGGGTCCGATTTACGATCAACGGTCACCGTTCCACGATCGGGGTTTAGATTTTGTGGACGGGCGTAGAAAAATGTTTTCGGCCTTCACCGTAAATTTAGAAGAAATCCAACGGCTGAAATGCCTAATATATCAGTTTCATTTAAAAGGGCCAGTGATTTAAATTATAGCCTTTGAGCCAAGGTTGAGATGAGTTGCGCTTGACAAGTGCTGTCAGGACGGTGTGGATAATTAATTTCTAGGCGTCTGCTGAGTCCGTGGTTCGTGACGGACAACAAGCCCAGTGAGGTATACGGTTTCCCCAAATTTTAGATTTTTTTAACCCTCATTGGCCGCTGCACGGCCCGCACTTGGTCCGAACATAACCCGACTTGTCCGTCTTAATGGGATAACCTGGGTTAATTTGTTTGTGGTGTCCCTCACACAAGCGGTTTCATCGAGTGGTCCTGTGGAAAATCCCATGTGGATGCCTCAGGACACTGTTCTGGTTGGGCCAGGTGTTGCATGGCACAAGGCATTATTTTAGCTCAAGAGAAGGACATCGGAGTAATTTTTAAGTTTTGCACATTCATAAAGTAGGCAGAGCAGACAACAACACACAAGTATGCAGCTAGCTAAAGTACGGCCATGCCATTTGGCGAGCGGCAGCCAGGGTACTGTTCGTCATTACCTTTTGCTTCAGCTTAAGGGAGAGGTTCCTCCTGTATACATGGACAAGTTTGGTCCTCAAAGACTGCCTTGGTATCTTTCATATCCTTCGAATTGGGTTTTGGAGTGGGCTTGGGCCAAAATGGGTTATGGACTTGACTTGACAATGTGAGTTGACTGGGTAGGCTATGTAAGCTGACTAGGTGAGTTGACTCAAGGATTGATTCTATAGAGTTCTGTCGGGTTATTGTGACCGGGTTGACTGAGTTTAAATTAGGATTTATAGGGTTTGGTTTTAGAGTTTGGATTTGGGTTTAGCTTAAAGTTAGGGGTATGGATTGGAGTTTAACTTAGGGTTAAGGATATGAATTAGGGTTTTTGTTCAATCAAGCTTTGTATGTGCTTCTTAGTTAATTATTCCCTAACCATCGGAACCTTGTTTGTAAGAGCATGGAGCAGACATAAAATTTATAATGAACCAAGTTTGGAGATAGATTGTGTGGTGTGCCATGTGGTGTGTTGATGTTACCAAGTGTTGTGGGCCCCATCATGATATATGTGTTATATCCACATTACCCGACCATTTTACGAATTAATTTTAAGGCATGGTCTAAAAAATGAGGTAGGTTTGACACTCAAGTGGACCACACCACAGAAAAAAGCGGGAATTGAACGTATACCATCGGTAACAATTTGGAGGCCATAGAAGTTTTGGATCAATTGATATTTGGTTTTTCCCTTCATCCAGGTCTCTATGACCTCATGATCAGATTGGATGACAAACAAACCTTATAGTGGGCCCTAGGAAGGTTTCAACGGTGGAAATTATTATTCTCATTTCTTTCTATGGTGTGGTCCATTTGAGCTTTGGATCTGTCTCATTTTTGAGCTCATGACCTAAAATAATCCCACCAAATGAATAGACAGTGTAGATATAACACATACATCATGGTGGAACTTACAAAACTTGGTGACAAAAACACACTACCTAGGCCAGTAGTGTGTGGCACCCATGCAATCTTCTTCCTGAGTTGAAAATCCTCTCTTCAGTGAGTTAATAGATTCCGAAGATCCCAACTCTTGGCGGCCAAAATCTAAGATGGATGGTGCGAAACACGTCTCCATTCCATCCACGGTACATGGACAGGTTCTAAGGCATCAATCAGTTCAGTCACTGAACTTTTTCATGAAATTGTTGTGAAATTTTTTAATTTAAATAGCTTATATTTTAATAATTATTTAACATTAAAGCAATATAAAAACACCGTCATTATAATTTTACTACTGATGAAGCAAATATAAATAGATGATAAAAAGAAAAATTCCAGATGTTATTAGTAAAATAATCCTATTTTCTTTACAATATCATGATAATTATTAAACGACCATATCCCTAAATAGATTCCTACACATTTTCTTTCTTTCCTTCATAGGGTATTTCTCTACCGTGGCCAACACGTGGGACGTGTAGAATTTCCATCCGTGTATAGGGTGGCCGGGCCAGTGTATTGAAATTGCACAAAATGATATATTTCCTCTCTATTGAAAAATGTCATATATGCAAAAATGTAGTATAACATTTTTTTTTAAAAAAAATTGTTTAGTGATAGGTAGCTGCTGGTCTGATTGGGAAGGAAGATGTTAAGTCCATCTCAATGGAAGGCAAGATGACCATCCATCAACCATGGAATACCAAACGTGTCATGCGTGTGAAAAAACCCAATCGTTCATAAGGTGGGCCACATGCACATTGTGTAAATGCATTGGCCATCCATTGCTGTCATTGGAGCAGCCCACCTTATGAATGGATGGGCCTGGTTTCTGGGCCAGTGATCTTCAAGCGAGACTACATTTTCAACGGATGCGATTGTCTTACACGTGATATGCTGGCCGAATGCGATTAACTGAAGGTAACCATGCGGTCCAGTGAAATGGATGCCGACGTTCTGTGGTGCAGGGAATCATCAATCCGATCCGTTGATCTGACGGGTCACTATACACATTTTAAAAAAAAAAAATTCAATCAGGGCCATCAATCATGTGGGGTTCACCGTTGATTGGTCGAAAATCAGGCTGCTCCCCTCATCAGGATGTCCATTTTATTGTGAGGCAGGATCCAATACAAATGTTTCTACGGTAAGCTTATTTTACTATGCATGGCCCACCATGATGTTTTAATGAAATCCAACCGCCCATCATGTGTGCTCCCTATTATTTCCCTTGGATTCCAAAACACAGGTTTATCCAAGACTCAGGTGTGCCAGACCATCTAAAATCATGTGTTGTGGCCCACATGAATTTTTCTATGGAAAGTTGTTCCGGGTGTTCATTCATCGTAGTCGAATGCATCCTATTATATGGTGGGCCTACTTGATTTTTTGCATGGCCCCACTTACAATCTGAAAGGATTTTAACGATGGATGTCCCCATTACAACTATTCCCTGTGGTGTGGCCTAGTTGAGTTTTGGATCAACCCAAATTTTGGGCTCCATAGAGAAAATTAGTAAGCACACATAATGGACGGATTGGATTTCAATAAAACTTCCCAAAATCAGACCGGTTGAACAATTAAAAACCCTGATCTTGGACTCTTGTTTGCTGAAACAGGACCGTTGGATATTTTCCATTCCAACCGTCCAACAAATGTCCACAAATCAAATAACCAAATTATATATTTTTTTAAAAGTAATTTTTGGTGAATCACGCATCTCAAGTAGGACCCATAACCTGATCAGTTAAACTTTAATTACTTGCATGCCAACTGTACAATTGCTCAGTACCCGCATATCATCCATCACACTCTGCCAGAGTATCAAAGTCCTCTGCGTATATCCATGTGTGGCCCACTTGGCAGTCAGAATTCAGGACAGCCTGAATTTTTGGAGTATTCAACGCTCAGTAGGCCCAGGCAGGCTTATCCCGTGCGAGTACCAAGTTAGCACGTGTGACATGAAACAATCTACCTGAACGACCATCTTCGCGCGAATCGCCAGAGAAATTCCTGTTTCTCAAATGTCAAGGCCGCAGCCTCTGGTGGTATGAAGTGATGGGTGCTTGCTGATGCCTGCAGCTGCTCCCTCTGGAAGGACGCGGACATATTAATGAACGCCTAGTGCGTACGTTAACCAGAAACACACATACATACAACGATGCTATGTGAGAATTGAGATCTTGACTCGCCCCATGTGAGAAAATTACAAAACTACGCTCACCCGATTTCTTTAACACCCCTATTTTTGATAGATCACACCCACTCTATTTTCTCCTTATATGAATGGGCCTGGCTCAGCCCAACTTTGATAGTGGAGCTGGAATGTTAGTTAAGCACTCTAGAACCATTTACAACTATTCAGGCCATCCAAGATTTTGGGTCCACCACATTAAACGGATTTTATTTATAGAAGTATGAATAGTTTGAAAGCGTGTATTTGAAATGCATTGACAATTATTATAGAATTTATTTGAATTAAAGTTACTAATTGTGTGCCACAAGAATAGTCAAATTCTATTAATATTTTATTTATTTTTTATTTCACACACTCACATACCCACCCACGTAAAGAGCACTCGAACACTGTGTCAATGTTGAAACATGTCCATCTAGAATAGAGTTATGTATTTGACAGCTTATATTTGGAATGCATTGGTAGGAAAAAAGACAAATAAAATAATAATTTATAGTTAGAATAGTGTGAAATGAAATAAAAAGAAAAGGCTTTTGGAATTTTCTAATTGAATTTTAATTTACATCCAATGCATTTTTGCCCCAAACGACATCAATTATAATCGAGTACATGCTCCTAAATTGTTGAAATTTGTGGAGCCTAAGCTCGGCTTGTTCTTTTTCTGCCTATCAGTATGATGGATCGTGTAATGCCATGGGAGGTGGGTTGCGTACTTAGTAACGCAATTTGCATTGAGTAAACTCTATAGGGTCCATTATGATTTATGTATTTTATTTGGTCTGTTCATCCATTTTACAATATAATTTTAGGACTTAAGTTCAAAATTAAAACATAATCAAAGTTCAAGTAGATCACATCACAGGAAATAGTGTGAATTTAATGTCTATTGTTGAAACATTCTTGGTTTTCCCTTCGTCTATGTTTGTGTGATATTACGAATAAGTTGGATAACAAATAAACATCACTATGGGGCCCTAACAAGTTTTCAATGGTGGAAATAATTATTCTAATTGTTTCACCTTTGGAAATACTTCAACTTTGGGAATAACCCCAAAAATGAGTTGGCAAAAACAGATAGATGGAGTGGATAAAGCATATACATTCAAGGTGGGCACAATAGAGTTTACTCAGTACAATTAAAGCATGTTGAGTAACTCAGTATACAATCCAATCTCAAATTCGTGGACATATCTAGAGGGACTCATGTAAATTTCTAAAATTTATATGATGTGTTTGCATTTTTTTCTCTTTTTTATTTTTATTTTTATTTTGGTATAATTGTTGCGTGATCAAGAAAAGATATTTTCTTGTAGGACGAATGTCCCCTAATTATGCCAACTGTAACTTAGAAATATCGTGGCTAATGGCCTGAATGCAAAGGGAAAGATCATATGGTTAAGATTATCTAAGTGCAAATTTATTTATTTTTATGACCATATGGATGTGTTATGAATGCACCCACTCTATATCACACCATAATGATGTAAACTCGAGCCAATAACAAACCTAAATAAAATCCTAGGTGTTAGAAATTCGGATATAACACAACCGTCAATCTGTGTACTTTGTAGAAGCATGAAAAACGAAAATAGAACAATATAATAACGTACGATCACTAAACCAAAAGCAAACAATTCACAAACATGATATTTTATGTGAAAAGCCCTTGTGGAAAAAATCCACAATGAAAAGCGACAAAGATCCACTATAATCAATACCTTAAAGTTATACATACTCATCTTTTTCGATTACAGATGTACCCGATCTCCCCTTGCGATGCACACCTATAGGAAACTCCTAAATCCCTTGAGAAATCATTCTCAAGCCCTTTATAAGTGTACAAAACTCTTTCCCTCGGCAAACACTAACCCCTTGGGAGAAAACACTCGTATTTAATAAAGCCCTAATAAAATGTTGAACTTAAATACCTTGTTTTGCGCAAAATTGTGGAACTCGACGGTCACACCACGGTCGACCGTGACTCATTGTTGACCGTGGAATTCCATGGTCGACCGTGAACATCACTGTGAGTCACAATCAACCATGGATTCTGACGGGTGACCATACTCTACAGAATGCAGGGGATCTATACGACGATCTTTACCTTGACTTGTATTCTACCAAGTCACCATAAATACCTCCCAGGCAACCTTCACTTTGAGCGTAGACCGTTCCTCACATCCCTTTGATGAGTTTTTTTTTTTGACCCATCTTCAACCGGTCGTGAGCCCTGCTCGACCGGTCGAAGGCTGGTGGTCGACCAGTCGAAGGTTCGAGTCGTGACTTCGACTCAAAGTCCAGCGAGTATCTTTGCTGTTTTTTACTGTAGCTACGACTGGTCGAAGGGATGGCTCGACTGGTCGAAGGGGTCCTACGACTAGTCGAAGGTTACACAGTTTGTTCCGCGATTTTACGCGAAACTGCGAATTTAAGTCCTTTCGCAACAGGGATGCGGAAAGGAGTTTCCTAAACTATAAAAGGGGTTGCCTAGGGTTTTTCTAAGTACAGCAAGAGGGTTTCCTAAAGCTTTGCAAGGGATTTGCTAAAGGGTTTAGGGCTATCAAAGGTGAGAGAGAAGGAAAAAGAGAGAGAGGAAGCTTATAGAAGGGAGGTTCTGCTCGTGGAGGCTTTCTACTGTGCAATCTATATCTCAGTGCTTCTATGTCCTCATAATCGGTTAGATCTCTCCGTTTTCTCTATTTCTCTTATTGTTTATCCACTCTTGCGTGAGTGAAGAAGATTGTAATGTTCTACTTCATAATGGATTGTTGATCTGGACGAGGTCCCGTGGTTTTTACCTCTTTGAGGGTTTTCCACGTAAAAATCTCTTGTGTGTTTTGTGATTGATGCTTTGATTTATTTCATTGATTTATTATCCATAATTCTGGTTTGTTTCGGGAGGCTAGATCCTAAGGTTTATGCAAGGCATCCCAACACCCTTCACCTGGAACACAGCTCCATCCACACCTCTATGCAATAATGCCCAATCCTATCAATGGCTAGTGAGATTGATCAAGCCCAAGCAGTGCTTGAACTTCTCTATTGTCACCGGCTTAATTTGCTAATATATCCACGACATTCTCGTTTGTATAAATCTTCTTAAACATAATATCTCGTGAAGCAATGAGCTCTTGTATCTTATGGAACCTCACATCAATGTGCTTGGTTTGCGCATGATACACCTGATTCATCGCCAGAGGGATAGCACTATGATTATCACAATGCAATCGAATTCCTTCATTCAACCCGAGTTCACCTATCAGACCTTTCAACCATAATGCCTCCTTTAACACCTCTATTGCAGCCATGTATTCCACTTCGATTGTAGACAATGCTATTGTAGACTGTAGAGTAGATCTCTAACATACCAGACTACCTACTAATATGAAAATATATCTCGCAGTGGACCTCCGGTTGTTTAGATCACCTACATAATATGAATCCATATGGCATGTAACTCTACCTGAAGTTTTGTGTGCACCAAACATGATTTGAATGTGCCCGTAAGATACCTGGGAATCCACTTAACGGCATTCCACCGCTCCTTCCCGGGATTTGCCATGTACCTGTTAATCACACTGACTGCATGTGAGATGTCAAGCCTCATGCAAACTATTGCATACATCAGACTTCCCACTGTACTAGCATATGACACCTGTGACATTTCTAAAATCTCTTCTTCTAAACTTGGACACGACCTGACTAACAACTTAAAGTAACATGCTAGAGTTGTGCTAACTAGCTTATCACTTTTCATGTGAAACCTCTTTAGCACTTTCTGCACATAACCTTTCTGAGAAAACCACAGTTTCTCAGTCTCTATCTCTTCTTATCTTCATGCTTAGGATATTCTTCGCAGCATCTAGATCCTTCATGTCAAACTTCTTTCTTAACGGAGACTTAAGAAAGTGTATATCTGTCTCGTCCTTTGCAGTAATCACCATATCATCTACGTAAAGCATCAATAAAATGTTTGACTCGTCCTCAAGTATAATGTACTATACGCAGCAATCATACTCGCACTTGTTATACTCAATCATAACCATGTAGGAATCGAATCGCTTGTACCACTACCTTAGAGACTACTTAAACCCATATAACAATTTCTTTAGTATACATACGTGGCCTTTATTACCAAGCTCCTCGAAACATTTACGATTGCCTCATGTAAATGACTTCCTCCAAGTTCCCATTAAAGAATGTCATCTTCAAATTGAGCTGCTCCAATTCTAAATTGGATTCCGATACCATCGCCGATAGCACCCTCATTGAGGTATGTTCCACGACCAGAGAGAAAACTTCATTGTAATACACTCATTCCATTTGCGAGTACCCTTTCGTTATGAGCATTGCCTTGTACTTTTTACCATTGTTTTTGCTAATGCTTCTTTATTCTTGTAAACCCATTTGCACCCTATAGCCAGCTGACCTTTAGGAAGTTCCACAAATTCCCATGTATGATTTTTGTAGAGTGTTTCCATCTCCTTTGCCATGGCCAACCCGCTTGTCGCCATCCTTTTCAGATTTTACTTCTTGAAAGGTGGAGGGATCTCCACTCCCTGAGAACAATGTAAAAGACACCATGTCCTCGAACCCATACCAAACTAAGGCTTTAATGGTTATTTTCTCTCTGTCGCTAGCTATACTTTCCTGAGAATTCTGCTAATTATTTTGTTCGATGTCTTGTTCCTGCTGATTTTCACCTTCAATAACCTGCTCGACTAGCTCCACCTACATTAACAATCTCTCGATCTCACTATGATTTTTTGACTTCTCTACTATAACTTCTTTATTGGTTTTCAGCATTAGCGCTTCATCGAAGACAACATCCCTGCTAATAACCATCTTCTGAGCAACTAGATTTTAAAGTCTGTAGCCCTTGACATATTTTTCATACCTGACAAAGATGTATTTCCTAGACTTTGGATTAAATTTTGACCCCCTTCTACTTTGCACACAAACATATGCTGGACACTCGAAGATTCCTAGTCACGAGTAATCGATGTCCTTGCCTGTCTAGACTTCATCTGTAACCTTTGAGTCTAGTGCTATAGATGGTGATTGATTTACTATATAGTATGTCATATTCACCACTTCAGCCTAGAAGCTTTTAGGCAGCCCCGCATGCAACCGCATACTTCTCGCCCTCTCCAACAGAGTTCTATTTATCCTATTTGTCACTCTATTATGTTGTGGGGTCCCTGGAGTTAAGAAGTGCCTTATGATGCCTTGATCCTTACAGAATTTCATGAATTTCGCCTTTCTGTACTTTGTACCATTATTTGAACTGAGACACTTGACATGTCTTCCAATTTGCTTCTCTACTCTCGCCTTCTATTGCTTGAATGTAGCGAACACTTCAGACGTGTACTTAATGAAGTAGACACAAACCTTCATCGAATAGTCATATATGAAGGTCACGAATTATCGTGCCCCTCCCTTAGACAGTACTGTCACTGTCCCCCAGACATCAAAAGGAATATAGTCGAGCAGCCCACTGCTAGTGTGTGTAGCAGTCTTGAACCTTATCTTGCATTGCTTGCCTATAATGCAATGATCATAGAAATCCACCTTACATGCCTTAACTCATTTCAACAATTTTCATTTGTGAAGTTCCATCATGCCCCTATTACTCGTATGCCCTAACCGCATATGCCATACATTTGTATCATTTGTGACATATTCTGCATGTGAGGTGGTAGCAGCCTCACTCGTAACTGTGCTCCCGACTAACTTGTACAAATTTTTAACCTTATGTCCCTTTATCAACACTATTGCACCTATGGTGACTTTTAATATACCATTAGATGCGGTGAATATGCAACCGTTTGTATCAAAACCCCATGATATTAAATTTTTCTTTAGCTCTAGGACATGCCTAACATCACCAAGAGTTTGAATGACTCTATCAAACATCCTTACATTGATGGTCTATATTCTGATGGCCTTGCATGTTACATCATTCCCCATCGGAATACTTTCATCATCATAGACCTTGTAGGAATCAAAACAAGTCGGACTCGTACATGAAGAGACAGAGAGAAGGTCTCCTTCTGAGTTCTCTTCTGCTATACTTGTTGATTCACATGTGTTCCAATTTCCTTTATTTTTGCGTTCCATGTCATCCTTTCATTTTTTGCAGTCTCTCTTAAAGTGCCCATTAATGTCGCAATAGAAGCATATGTCATTTGCCTTCAACTTCGATATGAACTTTTTCTTCTTGTCAAACCGAGATCGCTCTACGTATCGCCCACGTCCTCGACCTCATTTTGCGATCAGCCCTTCCGCCTAAGAGTCCTCATCACTTGACTTCTTTCTAATCTCATTGGAAACGAGCGTTAGAGTGATTTCTTTAAGCTTTACTGTATTCTTCCCATACAACAAAGTAGTGACAAGATGGTCGTATGACGAGGGAAACAATGCTAAAAGTAGCACCACTTTGTCTTCTTCCTTAAATGTCTCTCCGAGCCTTACCAACTCGCTATATAGCTTTGTAAACAAGTTCATGTGCTCCAAGAGATCTGATCCTTCAATTTCAGCCTGCAAAGTTGTTTCTTCACAAACAACTTATTTGTGAGGGACTTCAACATGCACAAATCTTCTAGCTTCTTCTATATCTTCAGGGGATATTCCTCATCCAGGACGTTGTATACATGTGTTCCATTTTCCTTTCCTTTTCATGTCATCCTTTCATTTTTAGCAGTATCTCTTGAAGTGGCCCTTAATGCCGTAATAGAAACATCTGTCATTTGCCTTCGACTTCGATATGAACTTTTTCATCTTGTCATATCGAGATCGCTCCACAAATTGCCCACGTCCTTGACCCCATTTTGCGACTAGACGTTCCGCCTAAGAGTCCTCATCACTTGACTTCTTCCTTATCTTATTGGAAACGAGTGCCTTAGTGATTTTTTCAAACATTACTTTATTCTTCCCATACAACAAAGTAGTGATGAAATGATCATATGAAGAGGGAAGCGATGCTAGACGTAGCACTGCTTTGTATTCTTCTTTGACCGTCTCTCCGAGCCTTACCAACTCGCTACATAGCTTTGTAAATAGTTCATGTGCTTCAGGAGATCCAATCTTTCCTTCAATTTCAATCTGAAAAGTTGTTTATTCATAAACAACTTATTTGTTGGGGACTTCGACATGTACATGTCTTCTAGTTTCTTCTATATTTTCAGGGGTGATTCCTCATCCAAGACGTTATGCATAACCTCATCCGATAGGACACAAACAGATGGTGCTCATAGCTTTCTCCCCGGGATCGCTTTAGTTATCATACGACATCTTTTTCAGTTTTGTTTCCAACAATGCCAGATAAACTCTTGTGAAATTAGAATATCATTGACCATCTGCTGCCATAAACTGAAATTGTTTTTCCTATCAAACTTCTATTTATCGAATTTTGATCCTGACATCTTTGCTCAAACCCAAACGTCCAACATGCCGCTTTGATACCACTTTTTTGTGAGTGAACCCGCTCTATATCACACCGCAATGATGTAAACCAAGACAACAACAAACTCGGATCAAACCCTACGTGTTAGAATTTTGAATCTAACACCACCGCCAATTTGTGTGCTTTGTGGAAGCATAATAAACGAATATGGAACAATGTAATAATGTAGGATAAGCAAACCAAAAGCAAACAATTCACAAACACATAATATTTTACGTGGAAAACTCTTACGAGAAAAAACCAAAGCACAATGTGACAGAGATCCACTATAATCAAAATCTTAAAGTTGTACAAACTCACCTTCTTCGATTATAGATGTACCCGATCTCCCATTGCGATGCACACATTTAGAAAATCCTTACTAGAAAAATCATTCCCAGGTCTTTACAAATGTAGAAAACCCTCCCATCAATAAACCCTGGTCTCTTGAGAGAAAACACTTGTATTTTATAAGATTCTAATGAAAAACCGGACTTAACTGCCATATTTCGCATAAAATCGTGAAAATCCGATGGTCACACTACCACCGATGGTTGACACCGAATATCATAGTGAGTCATGGTCAACCATGTCTTTTAGAATGCAAGGCATATGCACAACAGGATGCTTTGCCACACTAATGCAAACGGTTGTGCACGCCTCCAATTTTGAAAATTGTGGCCCATATGCTTCGAAATCTTCACCATGTGGAGACCCTCTTCAGTTGAATTTAGACCATTTCTCTATTTCTCTTTTTAACTGTCCAACAACATTATATTATCAATCCATAGTGGAACCATATAACCATAACTTTCTCTATGACAGGTTCGGGTCAACAGGTACTGTATGCACCCAACTAGACTATGACAGGTTCGGGTCTCATTCTCAGACCCATTTAGAAATTGTTGAGGTTACGTGTCAACCATTTGGACCCAGTTTATAAAACGGGTCTAGTCATGTTCTGATCGGGTAGACCACTTTGGACCCAGTAACAATTGTGTCGGATCCTGTCTAGGTAGGGTCCAACTTGGGTCTAATTAATCTATAATAAATGTTATAAATCAAATGTATAATTAATTAAAAGAAATGCTTCCATCCAACCATAAGCTACCCTCGACCCATGTCATTCTTGTCCTATACAACCTGCAGAATAGGTTACCCTAACCATGTGGATCATCTTTTATTCATCAAATGGGTCACACAAGAAGAAAATAATGTATAGCCATTGATAGATAACAAAACACAAGTGTGGTCCACTCTATGGACAGATGTGGCTGAGTTTTGCATAAGGTAATTCCCATTACAAGGACAACCTAATGAACGGGTTGGATGTCACACACATACAAAAGGTTGGAAGTTCTCCTCTGAGTGAATGGTAAATTTTGATTGGACTTGAGATCTTCGAATGAATATTTTTATTAACTGATAAGATTTTGCTTTGTATGTTGCACATAGGGCTGAAAGTCGGGCGGGTTGGGTTGGGTTGGGTTGGTGCTCAACCTAACCCAACCCGAGGTTCCTATACCTCAACCCTAACCTAACCCAACCCAATCTCGGGTTGGGAATTCTCAACCCAAGCCCAACCCAAGCGGGCTCGGTCGGGTTGATCGGGTTGGTCGGGTATATACATGCTAATATTTTCGTTATTACATTAGTTTATTATATTTCAATATAGGACTTATTTTTTGTATCTATAAATTTATTAATTATATATGTGATTATTCATTATAAAGAACATTTTTTTTTCTTTAAAAAACAAGCTTAAATATAAGACAAGTACTACTCCTTTAAAAGTCATGTAGCATAGCATGAAGTCTATTTGGGAGAGAGAAATCTAGCATATCTTGTTAGCTTGAGTCCTTGGAAATGACGTGGATAAATGAGACTCAACATCGCTAGTGTGCCTTCCACACAAACGATCCACACTCAATTATAATTTATAAGTAAATTATATATTGATTGGGTTCGGGTTGGGTCGGGCAACCCGAGACCTCAACCCGAGCCCAACCCAAGTTTTATCGGGTTGGTGTTTGTATAGCCCAAGCTTAAGATCGTACTCGAAATATCCTGCCCGAGCCCAACCCAATGTCAGGTCGATCGGGTTGAACCCGCCCAACTTTCAGCCCTAGTTGCACATGTGTGCGTCTCTAATCCGGAGGCGGTTTGGCTGGGACCCAACACCAACCATCTAGCGGGTGTCAAAGATCTGAAGTCCCAACCATGATGTATGTTTTTTATCCACGCAGTCCATCTATTTTTCCAGCTAATTTTAGGGCATAAACCCAAAAAAGAGGCAGATCCAAAGCTCAAGTGGACCACACCACAGGAAACAGTGCAAATTGAACATTGACGGTTGAAAACTTCTTGGGAGCCATAAGTTTTGGGTCAATCTAGTATTTGGGTTTTCCTTTCATCCGGCTCTGTGTGACCTCATGAACAGATTGGATGACAAATAAACATCGATCTCTACCGGTCCTAGGGAGGTTTCAACGGTGGACACCATTCTACCCACTATTTCCTATGGTGTGGTCCACTTGATCTTTGGATCTGTCTCACTTTTGGGTTCATGCTCTAAAATGAGCTGGCAAAAATGAATGGACGGCATGGATAAAACGCATACATTATAGTGCCCACTGAGCTTTGACACCAGCTAGCTGGTTGGTGCAGTTTTTCTAATCCTGGTCAGTCCGGGTTGACCTCACTCAAACCCAAGTCCCAGGACCTTACTGGTAATCATCTTGGTCGGGTCCGGGTCGGGTTCGAAAAAATCTGGACCCGACTCTTTTGGAAGCCCAGACTACATAAGTGGGCCCAGGTTCATAGGTGGGCCACGCACGGATAAAGACTCTCCCCCCAAAATAAGGATTTTGGGCGCATAGATATCGATGCGCCCACCTAAAATATTAAAAAGCAGGGGCCGTAAGTATCAAAAAAGTATCTATCAGGTACGGGTTTTGGGGCGCACGGGGAGTCGTGCCCATTCGTCCACTCTGTCTCGTGCCCATAGTAGCTATTGTAGCCCTCTCTACGGACTTTTCTGCCCACTGCCACACCCACCATTTGGCTGCAAAAGAGAGCTATTACATTGGGGTATTCACGTCATTTGTCCAAAAGATCTGCGTCGTGCCGTCTCTCGGGACATCTCACCAGCCTTTTTCTCTCCCTGCAACGAGTCCGCTTTAATCACACCGATTTTGCGTCGGGATTCGCGCTGCCGTTGATAAAGGAAACAAAAGCGACGGACAGACGTCTCCTGACTCTCTCCTCCCCACCTGCTGCTTTTTTGGATCCCATGCATCGGTCCAGCAGCTGCTGCTGCTGCCTCTGGGTTGGTATTGTACATTGCGTGTGCACCGGTTTGGATTGTGATCCCACGTGTGAGGGAGATCTGAACCGTTCAAGAGATAGGCCCAAGGATGTGTTGGTTACATTCAAAATAATTCAATAGAGAATTGATTCTATGAGTTAAAACATTGGGCTTGACTTTACAACGGTTGGTATCTTTTATTTTTAACCGTTCGTTGCTCTGATGCTTTGGATCATTGGCATGGTCAAAGGTTAGGTACTGGACCCACCCTTTTAAGAGCCCCGATCTTGTAGTCATTGGTTTGATCTAACCGTTCAAGGGCTTGGTCCTACCGTGAATAGGCAACGGTTTAAGGTATGTTGCTGTGATGCGTCGGGATGTATCTAACAAACTTCAACGCGTTCAAAACTTGTGTGTGCTCCCACGACAGGAAGAAACGTGCACCGTTGAAACCTTCGTGGGCTCGATCGTGATGTTTATGCGCCATCCAAACCGTTCATTAGGTTATTCGATGGGGATGAACTGAAAATAGAAATAATACCTTGATCCAAAGCTTCTGTGGCCCACGACTGTTTCAAGGAGTTTATATCACACGGAAATCGCTCTTGGCACTACATAGCTTCGGCCACGGTTTCCACGTGTGGCATCCAAATCATCCATTAGAAGGGGCCCACCATGACTATTCCAGGGCCATAAATTCAGGCTTACATGATGATTAAGTTGGCGAAAATCATATGATGAAAATGGATTGATGGAAACAAAATCACCAACATGATACATGAATGTATGGCCCATTGGACGAGTGGGCCAGATTGGATTTTGGAATAGCATGTTGACTTTGAGACCCACCTGTTAAAGGTCTGGATCTCACACACCTACCACCTTTCACCGTTTAATCTCTCCTTGTGCGAGTAGCTTAACTGGAGTTAGTGACATAAAAAGTCGCCAGCCATGGGGCTACATGCTGAGATAGTCTATAATTTCAACCGTCCGTATTATCGTTCCTATCATATATAAGGTTTTTTTTTTTGCGTAATGAAGCTTCTTTGAAGATCTTAACCATTGTTTTTTGAAGCTTAAACCCAGCCACTGTTTCACAGTTCTAAATTTATCTACAGATAATGATGGTCATTATCAATAGTATATAGTATAGAGTTCATAACATGGACGGTTCTGATCATCTGAACAGTAGGCGTGTGTATAAAGACAGCTGCAACAAACTCTGGTCGCTACGTCGCAACAGAAGAAAAACGAACTCTATGACTATAACGTCCCTCCTTGCGAGGTTCGCTACAAGAAAACGGATTCGTAGCATGAGGAGACGCAGGTTTTTCCTTCTCTCCATGTCATGTTGCACACGCAATATATAGATAGATCAAAACCGTTCATTTGATACTTTCCACATTTATATGATCCTTGGTCTAAAAATAACTATATCTAGACGAACGTGTTGCCTCTCGGTTTCAAATTTGATCACGTGCGATGTCTGCGCATATTACACTTGATTGTGTGGCTCAATTCCAACCCAACAACTTTAAGGCGATGAGATCGGCCACCTCTTCAGCCAATATAAGCTGTTGAATATGTTTAAGATCATTGGAGGATAGGATTTGTTGATGTAGTTTTCCCGCGGACTTTTTACGCGTCTTTCCCTTGAACCTGCACGAGTAGAGGTGAGAGACAAAGGAGGCCCTGATTCATTTAGGGGACTCTCCGATGCCTAAGTCAGGCTCGTGATCTAAGAAGGATCTCCAGAAAAGAGACCAACGTGATGAATAGAGATTTTGTGAATGTGAACGTACCTCCTTGGTGAAGTGTATCCCTATATTTATAGGGAAAGGAGAGATTCATCGCAGGGGGACTCTCTCCGATTACGCTGAAGATTCGATATGATACGAGATCTTTCTAAGATTTTAGGATCTCGAGAATATCAGGATCCGATCTTATCTTCTCGAGACTTAGGAAAGATCTTTGGGATTCGTAAAGACTCTTCGGATATTGGCTTGGATCTGGGTTGGGAGCCGTTTTGGATGACTCAGCCCTCCTTATAACTCAAACTTTGAGATCTTTCAAGATACCTCGATCCTGCTGAAGAAATTGTTCTAGATTATGACGGATCTGTGACTGGGCTATGGCCAGTATATGATCATCTTATATCCAATCTTTGACCGATCTGTGACCGGGCTGTGGTCGGTCTGTGATCGTCCTGTGACCGATCTATAGCCGACATGTGATCGGCCTGTAACCGAGCTATTGTCAGTCTGTGGCTGATCTTTGGCCGAGCTATGGTCGATCCGTAACTGACCCTTGGCCGACCCATGATTTAGGTCAGTCTTTGGGGCCCCTTTTGGGCTTTTTAGGGCGCTTGTGTTGGCGTTACCCTTTTCGTCGGTCGGCTCGCTCTTGCACTTGGGGGTCGTACCAGGCTTAAACTACAATGGGTCTGAGTCGTTGTAAAAAGTTGGTTCATTCCATAAGCCGACTTTCGGACTTATATATTTTTCCCCAACAGGATTCATACTCAGAAAATGAGTTGCCCAAAAAGAAAACACTTATATATGATGTAACTACAAAACACCTTTATGAACAAAAGAATTACTTGATTTACAATGGAAATTGTTATTGCACAATGATAGCATGTCCTGAAATACCATAATATTTTCGCCATCCAATCCCATATTTGGGATAAAAATTTTGCTATGGGAAAACAAAGGATTAAGCAAAATCATGTTTGGTGAACCATGGAATTGTATTCAATAGAGCAAATTCAAAACGGTTTTCGTTAGCTTATACACATATATAACCATAGTGCCACGTGTAAATGGTGTATATGAATGGATGACGTGGATAAATGCATGCATCAATGTGGGGCCCACATGTATAATAGATTTCAAAATTCACGGAAATCCTGCATGGGACCAAATGCAATTCCATCCCACCTAATCCCAACCTTTCCTAATCCTCTCTACATGCTAGATGGAATTGCAAGGGACCAAATGCAATTCTATCCCACCTAATCTCATCTAATGCACTATGTCAAACACCCCCTAAGTCTATGAGTATACCCTTGGATTATTGCTAAGAATTAAAGCTAGTAGATTATTGCTGCTCCTAATGTAGGATTAGGCAATTGGTTATGTCAAGGAACATAAAGATAGATTATGCTAAGAAATATTAAAAAAAAAATAAAAATTTGATATATTTAATTTGTTTAATTGGGTTGGTATGAGACACTTTAATTCGTTGAACTTTTTGATATCTATAGACTCCCCTCGAGTAATCATCTAGATGCTTTTTCCCACGTCTAGCAGTTATAATAACCACTTCAACACTACTCTGGCCTTTTAGATTCTTCCTTCACGTAACCGCTCTTCTCGCTCGACCATGTTTCGCTTATGATTTCTCGGGTATGTTCTGCCTTCATATGATGTGTATCACCCGACCAACACGAGTTGTTATTATCACAAAAAGCACCTTAAATATCTTCGGAGATCCTACGCTTGTTGTATACTTCTTGTGCAATGACACATGTCTGTTCCTAATTGGCTCTCCTAGGAATTGTCAGAAATATGGTACAACAGATCGCAACCTTTTAATTGTGGCAGAAAATAAACATCAATAAAAATACAATCATAATTTAGTAAAATTTTGTATTTAAGCATTGGAGCTTAATAAGTCTAAAGAAGTTATTATATGAATAACAAGTAATGAAAATCTCATATAACAATGATGGCATATGTCTTATAAGCAAGCTAATGATTATTTTATAAATCTACTACTTTTTATCTATTTAAATAGTAATTACTATCTTATTAATGAAAAAAAATGATTTTTTTTTCCATTAAATTCCTAGCACCCAAAAACATCTTAAATCAATCTATTTTGAAATTGTCTACCTGAAAGTGATTCATTGGATCCAACGGTAGCAGAAGATTAAGCATCGGATGTTGGATCATCCTGGATGCGTCTCACGTCACAGGAAGAATGTTACACTGCTTTCATTGGCGTAAGAAGAGGTCTAAAGGAACTCTCTTCTTCAAGTAAGATCCACACTGTAAATCATGTGGTAAATGATGAAACCTGACTTCTTTTCCTTTAGAGTTGATATCTTTGTACTTCACGAATTGGTGCTCGAAATCTGTCTGATATCTTTAGTTATGAGTCCTTGATGCATTTTATAGAAATGCAACCACAACGATTATTAAAAACGCAAGAGAAAAATGTGCATTTTATAAAAATGCAGCAACAACGGTTACTAAAATCGCAGGAGAAATCCACTTATGCAGTTTGGAAACTATTGGAGTAATGGGTAGTCGATTACCATGTCCCATCTCTCTATCTCCTAAAAGGTGAGGCCCACTTAGATGATCGACCTTACATTTACACAATCCAAACCGTTCAAATCATGACCCACCCTTTAAAAAGTAACCCCTTAATTATATCGACTCAACAATCTGTAACATCTTGGATTTTTCACTGTTTTGGATTTCCAAAAATCCTTGATTTAAAAAAAAAATTAACTTACAATATCACTTAATGACCATTAGCACTCAATGTTAGTATATACAAGGGTGGTACCAGTAAAGACCGCACCAGTCTGATTAATCAACCGTAGGAAGCCAACGAATCCGCCCGATTACTTGAACATCAGGTGTAGCCCCATGATTTACTCACATAGGACCCAAATCTAACCGACCTATCGCTAACTAATCAAGACAATCATGACTAAATTAAAGATCTAACCGACGCCGAGTCAGATAAGGTCCGGATCTTGATTAATAGACTAAATCAACTCCGTTACCCTTTTAGCCTAAAACCGATGGTTTAGAGTAAGCATGAACAAATCTTCACTTTCACTAGTTATAAATAGGTCACACTATGAACATAGTTAATCCAAACCCTAATCATTGCCCATGAAAAATCTCAATACCTAATTCATTCCAAAAATGCCCCAATTTTTCAAACAAGATCTAGACCGCTCGTGGGCCACTAGTTCCAAAACTATAGAATAATGTTCGTCTCACTGGGCTTGACGTCCATCGCGGGAGTCGGACCTGGGTACTGTTCAAAACCGTTCAACTTGAGCCAAATGACGAGTGCATGAGAAGTGCAAATACCATAAAGGAAGAAATTGGAACTTAAGTGAATTGGGTCATCTACTCTTATACGAAGTTGAGGATTTCGGACCGTCGGTTTGCAACCAAACTTCACACGTAGAGTATGAATATTTTTCTGCTCATATCCGTATAGCCGCGGCCCTGATTGACCATCGGTGACGGTAAAAAAGACTTCCAATCATATCTGTTGATTGACACATCCAAATAGCGGGCCGATCGTATCCATACGTAGATCATCATTAGGGCTAACTATCTTACGATGTATATCGACTTGTACACCCCAAAGTGGTCCCTAGAGGCTAGAAAAACCCTCCTATAGAGCTAGTATAGTAAAAACCCAACACTTGAGACCATTTGCACCAAATCTGACATTATAAAAGGAGCTTCTTTTGGGCACCCCTCTCCCCATACGATTTTTCCCTAGAAAAAAAGAAAGAGAGAAGAGAGAAAGGGAGAAAGAAGAAAGGAAGAAAAAAGGAAGGGAGAGTGAAGAAGTGGGAAGGTAGGCCATAGCTCTAGTGGGGCCCAAATGAGACCGATTCTTCCAACTCTTCACGTCTTCCTCAACAAATCCTTCACCCACATTGAGTAGGTAAAACCCTCATCTCTCTTATAAATCCCTCATGTTGAGGGTGGATTCATATGAGATTCTAACATGCAAATACATTGTCTTAGGATTCCGGCCGATCGACACCGAGTTCGGCGTTCCTAGGTCGTTTTTCAAGTCTTCAACGATCCATAGGTGCAGACTATTATCTTTAGGTGACCTAGCACCAAATATACCATGAGTCTAATGATTTTGATTGCTCGGATGATATATTTGGAGAATCTAGAGAAAACCTAGGATTTGGGTGTTTGTTTTGGAATGTATGGAATTGTATGTTTTGTCCAGTTCTCATATGATGTTGTTCATGCCTCTCACATGATTAGGTTACAATGGATGATTACATGTTCATGTCTTGTGTGATTTTTCTCATATGGTGTTGTTTCATAGCATGTTTGATTCATTAACTCTTATGCATTTGATTCTATGAGATGTAGGAAACGTTTAACTTCCTCACCAACCCACACAACACACATGTACTTTTATTCATGATATTGTTAGCCTCTCTTACTAGTTGTATGTGGAGGAGTTTGAGAACATGATGTTGTTTATGCTAGTTGATAACCCTGTTAGTTGGCATGTTATGCATCACCACCCAAACCCTTGGGTTGGTCAGGAATACGAGAAGAGCGAAGGAGGCCCCGTTGGTAGGACTGCCTTGAGGCTAAACCCATGGATTGGGCGAGTGTGTGTGGGCGATAGTAGTTAGACTACATGGGTCGCTCGTACCCGATGCCGTTCCGCCACATATTTTCCTGAACTCATGCGACCTAGTTTACTGGCTGACCAATCTTATTTTGTTAACCATGTTTACTCACATATGTATGGAACCTAGAACACCCTACAATCGTTGTAACCCATCGATAACCAAATTGAAACTGATTCACTGCCTCGTGAGCCGGGCATGGTGGAATGAGACACTGTGCCGGAGCTGTCGACCTACGCTGGGGTGATGCGCCTCCCCGTAGTGACCGCGAGCGATCCCTTCTTCTCGGCACTCCCCATGTGCTTGAAGTTGGGGATGGAAAACCCGACGGGATTAAAGATCGCGGGGTCTTGGCCTCACAACTAGTTCAGGGTATTGATACATGGTGTATCAGTTTTCCCAACCTGCTGGATGAATGGACTCAACTAAGAACTATGCTAACATGATCACATTGCATCGCACTAGTCAGGGTGGCAACTCGGCAGTCGAGGTCGCTCTGAGGGAGTGTTGGTCATACGCGATCGTTAGATGGAGTCGCTCGAGGGAGTGTTGTGGCGAGGGCATGCATCATATCATCTATCATGCATATGCATTAATAAAATTAGTTAGGTATTTATGAATGACTGATTTTCATTAAGTTCATAATGTAATTGATGCCTGTTACAACTTAAGATTAATAGCACCCACTGAGTTGATCACTCACTCCCACTCTGGGACGATGTTTTAAAACACTAACCAGACTTGCCCGTAGATGTAGGTGATGCAGAGTACGAGGAGCTTAACGACGAGAGTTATGAGGAGGAGGACGAGCTGTCCTACTTCCAGTTGATGGACGGTCCTCCACCGGCCTAGAGGACGGGGTTTCGGATCGCTGAGGGTGGACTCAGCTTTATTTTTTTTTGGATATATCATTCTTTTTGTGATTTTGTTGGGCAACGCCTTGTGCGACCCGTTTATATTTTTGGACCTTTATATATAGTAGATCTCGTTCATTTCAGTAGACTTGTGTCGTTGTGCTTCATGTTCCAAGAAATTTCAGGCTGCGCATTTAAATCGGATTAAACGCATAATAATGAAAATCGGTTATAAGTGACCCCGGAACTCGGGAGTCTAGTGTATGCACGACCCCCGATTTTCAGGGCGTTACACAATCATACATTCTTTTTATTGGATTGCTAGTTGAATTTGTATCACCAATCCTTTTGAATTGGAACTTACCATTTAATGGGCATTAATGGGCAGGTTAAAATCATACATTCAATGTACACTTTGGCTATGACATATACTATTAGGTTAGATGGTTTGAATACTTCTAATTAATTCATATTAACACTACTCATGAACTTTAAGGGCCTGTTTGATTTTCTGGTTCAACTATAATTACCTTGTAAATGAGTAATCATTATTTACCAAGGTAATTACTGCATCTTTCCCAATGCTGACTTGACCGGTTACTTTTTAAACACTTAAATCGAAAATTTTACAAAATAAATATAGGGGCCAACGTAATGTGTGTGGCTTATCCACACCGCCCATTCATTATGCCAACTGAATTTAGAGCATGAGCCCAAAATTTAGGCAGATCAAAAGCCTAAGTGGACCACACCACACGAATTGTGAGAATCGAATGCCTACCGTAAAAACTTCTCGGGGCCCTTAGAAGTTGTAGATTAAGCTTATATTTATGTTTTTCACTAATCCATGTCTATGTGACCCTATGAACGGGTTAGATGGTGAGTAAACCTCAATGTGGGCCTAGTAAAAGAACCAACTTCCAACGGTGGACAAATTAAGTCCATTATTTCCTTTCATGTGGGCCAATTGAGCATTAGATCTGCCTAATTTTTCGGCTCATGCCTTAAAATATTCTAATAAAACAGATGGATGACACGAATATATCATATACATTACGGCGGGGCCCACGGATTTAAGTCAATATTTTTGGAACTATTTTTTAGGTGGAATTACTCACCTATTTTCAAACAAGTGAAAAAGTAATAATTACTTATTTACCAATAATTTACCTGCATCATGGAAAATCAAACAAGCCCTAAGAGATTGTGTGCATGTGAATTTTAATGCTTCAAACCATTTATTTAAAAACTTTAATTGTATGATCAGCAAAGAAAGAATTTTACTATTTAAAAGCATCAAAACAATAAATGATAATGACAGTTTAAAAGGTACTTAAAACAATGGTAGAGAAACTCAATTTCTAACCCACCTTAGAATGAAATAAAGGGTGTGACATTCAAGTGGGCTCCACCCATGTTTAACATGTGATGGAAGGGGATTCAATAGTTGGTAACAGCCAACCCACTTTAATGGAGTTATAACAATTGCCATTATTCATCTCTATAAAACAAGAAAGCTGAGAGAGTTTAAATAGGAGATCATATTAATCCACACGATTTATTGTGTGGAATTCTAGCTGGAGAGTTTCTAGTAAACTCATCATTCACCTATGTAGTAAGCAAATCTATTTTTTCCGATGACGTGAGACGCATCCGGTAAGATTTAATAGATCTTCCACTACCTTCCGTTGTAGGTGGATCGATGATTCATCAACCATCGAAGGTTGGGGGTGATAACATACCTTCAAAGACGGAGATTCCAACCTGCTCGCCGCCTGTGAGGAAAAAAATTGAACCTTCTCCCCGCCTGTGAGGAAGAATCGGACACCATTCGTCTGGAACCGCACCTATTGCCAGTATATATGAAGAAGTCCTGAGCAGTGGGCCTTAAACATCTCCTGGATCAACATCTCGAGTCGTCTCTTCCATTAGGACTAGGATCTAGCGCGGTAATGAGATAGTGTCTGAACTGAAGATCACCTATCCCATCTCGTATCCCACACTGTATCCCACACTGTATCTCGAGTCGTCTCTTCCATTAAGGCGAGGATCTAGCGCGGTAATGAGATAGTGTCTGAACTGAAGATCGCCTATCCCATCCCGTATCCCACACTGTATCGAGGGATGGGCAAGGTCTGAAAGTGGGATTTTACGAATCCCTTGGGCAGCCAATAGAGTTTATGAGGCTTACTGCGCTGAAGTTACATCAGCCATCCCAAATAGATTGCTGGATTGAAATCGGAATCAAATCCCACTTAATACCATCCATTTCCATCCAGCACGTCGGGCCAAACATGCCCTTAGCCAAACCATGTCCCATTCATTTTGCCCACTTATCTAAATCTTAAGTAGACCCCTAATAAAAATAGGGCTGTTCACGAGTCAAGCTAGCTCGAAAAGCTAGCTCGACTCGGCTCGAGTCAGCTCGAATTGACTCGGCTTGAATGGACGATTCAAGCCAAGCCAATCTAATTATTTGAAGCTCGAGTTGAGTTCAAGCCAAGTTCGACCATGGGGCATTTCAACTCGACTCGACTCGAACTCGAACTCGACTCGAAGCTCGAACTCGAGCTCGACTCGACTCAATTAATAAATATATTAAATATTATATTATATATATATATTATATTATATTATATTAATATAACTTCAAGGAAATCCAATGATCTGATTGGCTAGAGCTCTTTACTTGGATTTCTGATCTGTGTTAAGCTCTGTTTAGTTTTTTTATCGGGTTTTGCTTTGATTCTCTTAAGATTTTTGAATTTTTCATCAATGGAGGAGGATCAAGAACAGAATCCATTACTCTCTCACCCAACAAGCTCGACCTCGACTTGAGGTAAACTCGACTCGACTCGAACTCGACTTGACAGCTTTGGCAAACAAGCCAAGCTTCAATGTTGAGCTCGAGGCCAAGCTCGAACTCGAGTACATCATGGACAAGCCAAGCCAAGCTTGGCCCACCTCGACTCGACTCGGCTTGATGCCCACCTCTAAATAAAAAATAGTGGGCATTGATTGCTTAGGGCTTATTTAATTTTTCAATTTTTCAATTTCATATAAAATGCAAGGTAAATAAACCCACATTGTTATTTTCATATGTTCGTTTAAACATGAATGATGGCTAGTAAATCATGAGTCCATAACACCATAAAAATAAAGTAAAATGTAATTATTACAATTTCACATTATAAAACACTTGTTTTCATAATAATTATAGTGCGAAAAAAAATAATTATTATCATCACACTCAAACAATTTATAATGTGTTTATATAATTATAACTCATTCATAATCATTTAGAATTGAAATTGAAAATTCAATTAGTTCCTCATTGTGATAACTTTTTATTGGTCATAAAAGCTTTGAATCAAGTTGATATTTGTGTTTTCCTTTCATCCAAAGTTTGTGTTACCTTATCAGTAGGGTTGATGGTGAATAAACAATACAGTCAGCTTTAAGGCCTGTTTGGCCGGACCGAACCCACCGTATTAGGAGGGATGGGATCGCGATATCCTGGGATATACATGATGAGCCAACAGACCTAGTGAACTTGTCCTGTTAACATCACCATCATTACCTTAACATTGATCCCATCCCTTGGTTGCACGGATTGGAAGGTAAAATCCCGGGATATGCCAGGCTTGCCAAACAGACCCAACTTGTCACAATCCTAAGGATCTTAAACCAATCCATTGACACCACCATCGTTACCTTAAAATCCATCCCACCCCTCCTAATCCCATGAGATTCGCCCGGCTAACCAGGCCCTTACCAAGTTTTTAATGGTTAACATTCATTGATATTGTTTTTTTGGTGTGGTCCACTTGAGGCATGGATCAGCTTTAATTTTGGGCTCGTGCCTTAAAATGAGCAAAAATAAATAAAAGATGCACGGCGTGTATAAAATACTTTAGCTGGTGCTGGTGTTGGGTTCACCAGCCAAACCGCGTCCCGTCCGATTCACTCGCTAAGCTGCCACGTGTCAGGAAGGGGGCGACAAACGTCCCTCATGATTCAGCTCGACAGATCAGAGCAGGACTGTCTCCCATCTTAAATGGTACGCCCGAGGCGGTGTCGAAACAACGGTGCAAAAGAAGGAAAATCTCTCTTCCTTTTTCCTTTATACAAAAGAAAAGAAAATATGAAAGATTTTCATAATTCATACGTTTCGTCCTGGCTGCAAGAAGATGAGACGAACGAATACGAATGATAAAACGCAGAGGAACGAAACCCAAGACTCTCTCTCTCTCTCTCTCTCTCACTCTATTACACTGCAAATGAAAAGAGACGAGAATCTCATTTTTATTACATCTAAATACCCCCAGCAGTAGCTGCAGCAGATTTCAGGCGCTTCTCATGAATGATATAATACTAGTTTCTGTTTCTGTTTCTGTTTCTGTTTCGTAACTCCAAGGAGCTTTGGAGTTTGAGCAGAGAGAGAGAGGAGTATTCGTTTTTTGGGTTTTGGGCTGTTTTGGAGGTGAGAGTGTTTGAATGAGAATGAGTAGTTGGTTGGGATTTTCACTGTCGGGACAGCAGATTGGTGGGGTTGGTGATGGAGGGTCGAGAAGAGAAGGAGAAGAGGGGGGAGGAGGAGGAGGTTGTTATGAAGGATATGGAGGAGGAGGAGAGGAGGAAGGGTTTTCTCATATGTCTGGAATGCCTTTAAGGTCTGATGGGTCTCTTTGTATGATGGAAGCTTTCAGAAGATCTACTGCTGGAGGTTTGTGCTTAAGAGATAGATTCTGTATTCATTAGGTTTTTGGAGTTTTTCTTTCCTTCTTTATTATTATTTTTTTAAAATAAAAGAAAACAGAAACCTTTTGGGTTTCAAATGGTATTTGAGGAAAGAACTGTTTTTTCATGTGATTTTGTTCTTTCTTGTAATGATTTTTCTATCTACTTCTTTTGGGTTCTTTTTAGATAGGATGATGAAGTCCTCTGTCTTGAATCTCTCCCCTCTCTCTCTCTCTCTCTCTCTCTCTCTCTCTTCTCTCTCTCTCTCTCTCTCTCTCTCTCTCTCTCTCTCTGTTTTTCTAGATTCTATCTTCAGTGTTTTGCATTTTTTTATTGAAATGAGAAAAAGATTCTACCTTCTTCTTTTATTTTTGTTTACTAGAATTCAGTAAACAGCAGCTAGCTATGACTATTTGCACCCACCCTTTTGATAGACACACCCCTCTTTCTATTTTGATAATACAATGCTCTTCATTCACCATCAAAACTAGTAAATATAGGTGTGGGTTTACCAAAGGTGGTGGCTATGTATTTCAATTCCCATTTCTCACTCTTCATTTCTTCTCCTTTTGCATGCTTTGTTTTTCCACAGGTTGGAGATATGAACATTCCATCCCCACCACTGCAACCTCTGGCACGAATCCCGACACAGATGGTCCCAAGCTGGAAGATTTCTTAGGTGGATATTCCAATACTACCCCTGACAATACCCACAATAACACCTCCACCCAACCACCTCCACTCTCTTCCTTCAACCACCAACCCTACTATCAAAACCCTAACCCTAGAATCAATGTCAATGTTCCACCAACATCTTTCAACACCACCCCAATTGAGAGAGCTGAATACAACATCCAAACCTCATCTCCTTTAATCCCAGCCTTTCATCATCAGGCCCACCATCAGAATTACACTGAGAGCAGCCAACCACTAATCCCCTCAGCTCATCTCCAAAACCCCAACAACATCTACCATGTCCCGATCGACGGTGGTGGTGGTGCCACGTCGATTGCAGGATTCAAGTCGTGGTTGAGGCAGGGACAGTTCCCGGCCGATAAGTCTCCGGCCGGCAGCGATATTGCTGATAAGTGTAATTTCCAGTCATTGACGCTGTCGATGAGCCCGGGCCCACAGGGAGGCGGTGGGACGGCTGGGATAGCTTGCGTCGTGCCATCGCCGATGGCGGCGGAGAATCGGAAAAGACCCGTCGGGAAATCCATCGGGAGAGACCCGATTCCAAGGAAATCAATAGATACATTCGGGCAACGGACTTCTCAGTATCGTGGTGTTACAAGGTGCGTGGCATTGGATGGCTTGGATCTAACGATCAGGCTAAGAGGATGATCTTGGCCATTGATTGTAGAATTTGAATTTGAGCGTTGAAAATTTTCTTTTGGGTGTCCTATTTTCGATGGTCAGAAATCTCCTCTCATCTTACTAACTGTGCTTTTATTGGGTAGCGCCCAGAAGATGGATGGTTCTGATCGTGGAACCATTGCTTGCTGTGGGCCCCAAATTGATCTAGTGATCAGGATGATCTTGGCCATTGATTGTGATTCTTTTCAGTGTACCATTTTCTATGGTCAGAATTCTCCTTTCACCTCGAGTTTCTTACTGTGGCTTGTCTGGGCAACCGCCCAGAAGATGGACGGTTCCGATCACAGAACCATCCCTTCGTCTGGGATTCACTTGGATCTGATCTTGGTTATTGACTGTGGAGTTGAATGTGAGCCATTGAAAATTTTCTTTTTTGGTGTCATTTTTTCAATGAATGGTTCTGATTGTGGAACCATCGCTTCATGTGGACCCTATGTGCGCGATGTATGTTGATGATGTAAGTCGCGGCACAAGGAAAGCAGACTGTTGTTGTTTACGAGCCATAATCGCCCGCGAGGAATGCCACGTGCAGCGGCGTGACCTAAGTCAACAATCGCAGTGGGGCCCATGTTACAGTGACGTCGGCTAGAAAATAGGCAGGTGAAGGTCTGCTCATCAGGTGGACCACATACGTGCATTGAATGTGGGCCCCACTCTATCCTTACTGTTTTTGGTAAACTTTTGTGGGCGCAGCTGATAGCAGACTCGGGACGCGGATTGCCTGGTGAGGTCACCAGGGGATATGGACCCGATTCTGTGGGGCCCACCTCGATGTATGTGTTTTATCCCCTCCGTCCATCCGTTCTGGCAGCTCATTTCAGGTCGTGAACTGAAAATCGTTCATCTTAGGACGTTAACTCTAAAATGAGGAAGATCTACGGAACGGTGGGGATGAATACTCTCACCGTTGTAACCTTCCCAGGGCCGACCATGATATTTATTTGCCATCCAACCTGTTCATAAGGTCAGATAGATCTGGTTGAAGGGAAACCACAAATAACAGCTTGGTCCAGGACTTCTGTGGATCCACCCTGAAGTTTTCAACACCAGCCGTTCAGTTTCTCGTGGTGTGTTCCCTTGAAACATTGGATCTGGCCTCATTTTGGGCTTCTGCCCTAAAATAAGCTGGCGAAATGTATGGACGGCGTGGATAAAATACATATATCACGGTGAGCCCCACAGAGTTAGGTCACTAGCTAGGCAGTTTTTTGGGCAGGGCTGGTTGTTGGGGTCCACATGATGAACAACCTTGATCTTGCACGTGTGCCAAGTTGGCCCTTTTGGGTGTTTGCACGTGCAAGTGCATATGCACTTGAAACACCCCAAAAGTTGCACGTGTCAAGTGATCCAAACCGTTTATCATTATCCTTTTGGGACCAAGTAATGCATATGTATACAGGTGCAATGTAGCAGTACGCATATCTCATTTTCTCATGGACTGTGCACTGGCAGCCTATGTACGTAATACCTCCAACCTTGATGGGTCCCTTCTTTTACACTGATTGAGTGATCCTAACCGTCCAATGAATCTCTTTTTGAATTTGATGATGTATGCATACGTATATATGTGCATGTGCATGTCCAGATAACTTGTACTATTTATATGGATTTATGGTGTACCTTCGTTTCATGTGTTTCAACAGGCATAGATGGACAGGAAGATATGAAGCCCATCTATGGGACAACAGCTGTAGGAAGGAAGGACAAACAAGGAAAGGAAGGCAAGGTAACTGATATTTACACCCCCCTTATTGATAGATTCACCCTTGGGTAATTACTTTTGGGGTAGTACAATTAATACAAGTTTCACTACTTGGTACTACCAAATGGTAGAAAGAAAGGGTGTATTTATGAATAAAAGTGGGTTAAAATGTAAATAGTGGATGCCTTTATTTATTTTATTATTATAGTTTTTAAGAGAAATAATCCAGTGATTGCTGCAAGCTCTAGTGCTAGTAACCGCACATATATATGTGGATAAGATCCAATCAGTTAATCTGGATGGTCCATTTATCTGATTGAAGCTGTTCTTGAGAACCAATCTTATCCATGATGGGACCCATCAATCGGATGGTTCGAATTCCTTGAACGAGCCTATTTTTCATTAAATAATCTCGACCATTCATCTTATAAACTATTGATCAGATCTTTATAATCGTGGTTTGGACCTAATGAATGGTCCCGATCAAATTATCGGGGCGTCCATCTAATCCCCATCAACTAGTAGCACTATAACTTACAGTGATCTCTATGTCTCTCTTTTTAAAGATACAAGACATGGGTATCTTTGCTCTTGGGCTAATCTACTAACGGCTTGAATTTCATGTACTTGCGGGGCCCACTTTTGTGACTACAACTTGCAAGTGGACAGTTTATCTTGGTAAGTAGAAAATGCTAGGTACTTTTTATATCTTTTTGCATGAAATGATAGATTACAGTAGATGTGTCTGAGAATAATCAAATAATCTAATATAAGTGTGATAATGCAAAAGGCTACTTTAGAACGTTGGATGGTGTGCTATATATATTCTTTTAATGTATTTTTAATGCTTAGGGGGATACGATAAAGAAGAAAAGGCTGCTCGGGCGTATGATTTAGCTGCACTCAAGTACTGGGGCCCCACAACTCATATAAATTTCCCGGTATGTAAATATACACCCTCATTTTATTTTATCTTATATATGCACCCCATGCAGACATGTTCCTGTGGTACTCTGTAATTTTTGGTACTTTGTTGTACGATGGTTTTGAAAAAAAAAAAAAAGAAGAGAGGTGATGGTGGGTCATCCCTCATATATTTATACGTGTACCGTTGTCTAGACCGTCCAAAATGATGGTTGGATGGAGAGCATATATTCAAGATTGATGGTCTTATTGTCCTAGTGTAATTTTTAGAACATGGGCCATCCATAGTTGGGTCGGTGATTTGGAAGGCCAGGGTTGTGGTGCAACTGTTCCAGGGTTTATGGTTGACTGGTCACCACCATTTTGTTAACTGGGTTTTGGGGCATCGGCGCGGGTGGGGGCGGAGGTTGTGACGATGGAGAGGTGCTGCACAATGATGGTTGCTGTTAAGATTGGGTTTCAGGTGGCTGATGATGGGGGCGGAGGGTTGCGACAGTAGAGGGGTGCTGCACGATGATGGTTGCCGTTAAGATTGGGTTTCAGGCGGCTGATGATGTGGGTGGAGGGCTGCGACAATGGAGGGGGTGCTGCACGATGGTGTCAATGACCTGAGAAGAAAGAGAAAGGGTGGCATGGATTAAGGTTAAACCCAAGGGGGCGAATTGATAAGGGGTAAATCAAGCTTTAAGGACAGTGTAATTAATTATACGTGATTCAGCCTTATGTTAAAAATAAATAATTTTTATTTTTTTGATTTTTCTAATATATTTTCCAACAAGTTTTAATATGAAAACAAGGGCCTAGGGTTTTGTAAACCTAACTCTAATAATATAAAAACATAATTAGGTTTAATTAGTAAGTAAGTTTGTTTCTCTACTCCCATTTCTTATTTATAATAATAAAATATCTGAAAAAGAAATTAAAGTTTGTAGGATCACCTAAGCCATAATGCTCCTCACTCTAACATAACAATAGCATTAATATCACACTTCTAACATAGAAGACCATCCATAAATGCATACCGGTAGCAAGTGGAAATCTTGTATTTCCCTTAAAATACTCATTTTCTTACATCAAGAATAAAAATGAAAAAAATTTGTAATGATTGCTCGGTGAAATCCACTCATCCTTTGCTTATCCAAATAAGAAAAATCACCGCATCAAAGGAAATTTTTTCTCTGTTGTTTGGCATGGAATCTATGGTTTTTAAGTAGGGAAAATATGCTGGGACTCGCAGAAGCACACAGTGGGGAATGAAATAAGATAATCACAATTGCACAAATAAGTTTAACAAGAAGGCGATCCGAATTAACGTGAAAAAACCCTTTCGGAAAAAAAAAAAAAAAAAAAACCATAGCGCAAAGCAATAATTCACTATAAAAATGAAGTTACAGGAGATGAAAACCTTACCGATCAAAGCCCCAAGAATAAAAGCTGGAACATTTTCCCTTAAAAAATCCTCTCAAACCCTCGAGAACATTTAGAGAACCCTAATTCATTCCTTAATTCCGATTACACTTGGTGTATATACTACTGCAACCGAAATAGGAAACAAGTCGCACACTTTCGCAATTCTGCGCGTGCCTTTGATGGCATCAACAGACATCAAAAACCAGTCGATGACATCGAAGAACCCTCGAAGCTATCGAGTAGCAACCCCCAAACTATCTAACAATCAACAAGGATTTTTTCGATGGAATCGAGTGATCTGTTGATGTCATCGACAGACTCCATTACAAACAAATATGAGACATTAGGCAACAAGATAAGCAAGTGGTTGTATGGAAGTGAAGTCCCAACTTTTACTAGTGGCAACCCTTAAATTGGTACTTCAACTACAGCTAGATTTTCCAAATTGCTTATTCAGCCAGCTGTGTATGACCATGAACGATATTTGAGCTGAAAAGATAAATACAAATGGTCGGATTCTCCCTTTAAAATTGGACCACTTGCCAATTTTACTTTTAAACATGGTTTTCGGCAGCCATTAATTAGATACTTAGGACAGCTTGATCAGTGGAATTTTTATAGATATGTGATGCTTGGGATAGTTGTACATGTGACATCACAGACACACACCCCTCATTAGAACAGCAATATATCCTCTGTTGAAATTTGTTCACCTGTAAATGGAAAAGTGGGTGTATGGGATTCACATAATTATGGGTGTAAAAATCTATTTCCAAGAAGATAAAGAAGTGCATTTTTTTCTGTTTGTCTTTAACATTTTATCACTTGCTTTGTTACTCAGCTGAGCACATATGAGAAGGAGCTTGATGAGATGAAGAACATGACAAGACAAGAATTTGTAGCCAACTTAAGAAGGTAATTAATTAAAACAAAACTCAATCTGGGTTTTGATTTATGATAGGAAACTAACATTTACACCCTCTTTATTTGATGCAGACGCCCCCCTTTTCTCCACTTTTGATATTTAGATATATACTATTCTAAGAGGTGCACTCTAGATGTGAGCCCCACCCACACGCTGTTTGTATTACATCTTAACCGGCCATTAGATGACCCATGTAAATCAAGGGCTGAGGGTCCCCTCTCAACTTATTGCATGTACTGTGGGCTACTTAACTTTCCTTTTCAGTTGAATTTTGGGCCTTGGGAGCAATGTAAGGTGACTCATCTAATGTATGGATTAGATGTCTTGAATTCTTCATCTGGGTCCCACTTACACTGGTACTGGTACCACTGGAGCGCACCTCCTATTCTAATACTTAGAATCGTATGATTAGTACAAAGAGAAGAAAAGGGGTTGTATTTTATACATCAAAACATACGGGTGAAATGTCACTTCCCTTTTGATTTTCTTATATTGAAGTCTGATGGCATTAGCCCTTTTTTTCTCTCAGGAAAAGCAGTGGTTTTTCACGAGGTGCATCTGTCTACAGAGGGGTGACTAGGTCCTGGCAAAAACCCACTTTATTATTAAAGCTCTCTCTCTCTCTCTCTCTCTCTCTCTCTCTCTCTCTCTCTCTCCTGCTTTTCAGCTTTTCAATATCGCTTACGATAATACCAGAAATGTAGCATTCAAAGCTATCATGCATTAGACCCATTAAAGAGGATGAACTCTAGATGTACACGTGGCATTTTCTTGATTCAATCAAACCGTCCAAATCATGGGTCCCAGTGTTCAGATAGATTGGATATTTTTTACCATCTAAATCTATATTTGCTAGCTGAGCTCTTATGTTTTTCTCCCTATTACTTGCATTTGATAGTGACCAGATGGATGGTTAGTATTGTCCATTGATTAGGGTGTAATCATGCAACTCAATCGAACCTTCCAAATATTGAAAATTATATGGATGATCATAACCATTGAATTGATGGAGATTTGCTAGATGAATCGGACCCTCTTGCTTCTCTTGAATAAGTCGTTGCGTGCTCGCCTAACAGATGGTTATGATCATCTGTTGAGTTTGGATGCTTGGGACACCTGGGTTGGTCTCCATCCAATGTGGCTTCATAGTTTGGACGATTCTGATTGAGATACAAGCATGTCCCATGTATGAATGTATGAACAAAGTTTTGAGTGTATATGATGTTCTGTACTCAAGCAGAGCACTGATAACCCCTCTAATAATTCACTTCTCTCTCATCTGGGTTCTGATGACAGGCATCATCAACATGGAAGATGGCAAGCGAGAATAGGAAGGGTTGCAGGCAACAAGGACTTGTACTTGGGAACATTCAGTAAGTTCTTGCTATTTCTATCTTCAAAATATATAATTTCATTCATTCCATTTTTCTCTGTACTTTCAAATCCCGTTTGAATCAGTGGCCCACCACAGGTATGCCATTGGCCCCAGCTGAATGTAAACCGTTGACCATCCATTGGTTTTTTTCTGTCCGTAGATCCAATGGTTAGGATTGTTTGCAGCAAGTCATATATCTTTCCTGGCCCATTCATGATTGGACCTACATCTTGAGTGAATCTGATCATCTAAATGCATCATTCATGTGATCCATCTTGTTCTGAGGTGGGTTTTGTTATTGTTGGTGGGTCCACTATCTACACTCACGGATTATATGTGGAAGTTCATGTGCAATGCTTGTTCCTGTCAACTTGCTGTTTTCAGAACATCCGAGCCGAGCAAAAGGTGGACCATGCCTTGAATGATAACCTTGTATGAAATCGGACAAATCCAGTATTAGGTGGACCACTCATGGATTGAGTCATACCAACGGCTGGCAGTTGTTTTTGATTGCGTAGCCTGCCAGAAGGATTTTCTTCGAATGGGGGTATTTAAGATGTGTCCTACCTTCTGCAGGGCTCTGGTGTACTTGCATTTCATCTGGCGCAAATGATCACATGCAACCGTATGGTAATTACCATGTGTTTTAGCTGGTATTAGGCCCACCCATGATGTGTGTGGAATCCAAACTGTTCATTCATCATCTTACATCCCAAGAATCATCTCTGTCAAAAACTAAAAGTGGAATACACGGCTGGGAGCCTAAAACCTAATCCATTTAAACTCTGTGGTGGCTAGAGTTTTGGTGTGGTGGGGGCACCTCATGATGCTGTTGGACCCCTGGAACTTTCTAATGGACGGTTGGATGACACACACACATCAGGATAGGCCCCACACACCATGAGCATGTGGCAAATGCCATGCATTCGAACCAGTATGTGACGATTCCTTACTGATCAAATTACAAGAAGTGGGGCCCACATCAATATATGCAGCAGATTGAATTATGGTTTTTCATTGGGGCGCATATCATCCAACCCCAAGTAGGACCATCATGTCATATGATCAGGCACCCAAGTATGTGATGATTCTTGACTGATCAAATTAGAAGAAGTGGGACCCACATCAATATATGCACCAGATTGAATTATGGTTTTTCCACTCTGTTGCATATGATCCAACCCTAAGTAGGACCATCATGTCATATAATCAGGCACCCAAGTATGTGGTGATTCTTTACTGATCAAATTAGAAGAGGTGGGACCCACATCAATATATGCACCAGATTGAATTATGGTTTTTACACTCTGCTGCATATGATCCAACCCTAAGTAGGACCATCGTGTCATATAATCAGGCACCCAAGTATGTGATGATTTTTTACTGATCAAATTACAAGAAGTGGGGCCCACATCAATATATGCACCAGATTGAATTATTGTTTTTCCATTCTGTTGCATATCATCCAACCCTAAGTAGGACCATCATGTCATATAATCAGGCACCCAAGTATGTGATGATTCCTTCCTGATCAAATTACAAGAAGTGGGGCCCACATCAATATATGCATGTGATGATTCCTTACTGATCAAATTACAAGAAGTGGGGCCCACATCAATATATGCATGTGATGATTCCTTACTGATCAAATTACAAGAAGTGGGGCCCACATCAATACATGCACCAGATTGAATTATGAATTTTCCATTCTGGCTCATATCATCCAACCCTCCTAAGTAGGACTATCATCATGTCATATGATCAGGCACCCAAGAAGAGGCAGCTGAAGCCTACGACATTGCAGCCATCAAATTCCGAGGAATCAGTGCAGTGACCAACTTCGACATTAGCAAGTACGACGTGAAGCGCATATGCTCAAGCACAACCCTCATCGCCAGCGATCTAGCGAAGCGATCTCCAAAAGATTCTTCCTCTGCTGCCACATCAGACGACCAGGATCATCCCTCCCTGTGCCCTCAGGCCCCACTTGCAATAACAGCCAGCACCACCGAAGAAATGCAGAACGTGGCATGGAACAACGATCAGCAACAACACTACAAACCCAGTTCATCTAATCCAATGCTGAACGAATCAGGTCAGCTAGTGACCTCATCAGACCAGGATAGCCCAAAACAATCATCAGCTATCCACCAAAATGACAGCAATGGACGGAAATTGGCAATGACGTCGGCTTTCTATGATGGTCATGGATACAACAATGGTAGCGGCGGAGTAGATTTCACACAGTCGATCTTCTTCCCACCGCCTGGAATGAAGTATGAGAATGGTAAGAGTGGTAATGATAGCGGGAGCAGCGATGGCGGGAATGGGAATTGGATGCCGGCGGCCCGACCCATGCCTGTGGTGCATCAGCTTCCTATGTTTGCTTTATGGAATGAATGAGAGAGGAGGTGGAGTAGGAGAGAGTTGTAGTCAGACAAGGATTCCATAAAAGAAGAAAAGAGTAGAGAGGGTGATAGAATGTTAGTAGAAAAAACATTCCAATTTTCATTGTATATGAATATGGGATTACAAGCTTTGTTGCACCATCTTTCTAACGTAGAAATGTGTTATATACATGCATGCATGCATATACATACGTACGTGAACTGACCATGTCTTTTGACTGTTCTCCCTTTAAGAAAATTGTATGCATTTTATTTAAGAAGTCTTTTTTTTTTTTTTTTCACCGTCCATATATCTTAGATCTCGCAATCCAAGGGTTGGGCTTGGATTAGCCGGGTGAAGTTTGGGTTTAAGAAAATTCATTGGCCCACCTGATCATTATTTTGGATTTTTTTCCATGTTCAACACGTGTAATAAAATTCAGCCCCTAAAAAAGGGAGCGGATTATCTCTTACTCAGGTAAGAGATTAGTGGAAACGGATTGGCTACTCCCCCTGTCACCAGCCAATGGCTGGTGGTTGGTGCTCTGTGGGGCCCACCATGATGTATATTTTTCATCTATTACGTACATCTATTTTTACAGATCATTTTACGGTATGAGATAAAAAATGAGGTTTATATCCCAATCTCAATTGGACCACATTACAGGAAACAGTGTTGAATGAGCGTAGACCATAGTGTTGAATGAGGGTCGACCATTAAAAACATCTTGGGGACCATAAAAGTTTTGGATCAAGCTGATTTTTGTTTTTTCTCTTCATCTGGCCTGCATAACCTAATCAACTGATTGGATGTCAAATAAACAATACAGTGGGCCTTAAGAGGATTTTAATGGTGGATATCCAATTTCATGTGGTGTGGTCCACCTGAGATTTATATACCTCTCCTTTTTTGATCAAGCCCTAAAATGATCTTAAAAAATGTATGAACGTAATAGATGAAACACATACATTATGGTGGGGCCCACAGCACCGACCATCAGCCACGGGGCTGGTGTCAGGGAGAGTAGCCAATCCGTTTCCGAGATTAGTGGGTGTTACCCTTACCGTGTGGGCCCACATTAATGAATTTGTTTCATAACAGGTTTTTTATAGGTCATACAAGGATGTTATACCAAAACTAGGTAGATATGGAAAAAATGGTGAATGACCGTTAAAAGCCTTTTTTTTAGCTCATAAAAGTTTTGGATCAAGCTAAATCTTTATGCTTTTCCCTTCATCTAGTTTCCCTTGGCCTTATCAATGGGTTGGATGGTAAATAAACATTCTGGATCTGTTTTAAGTGGGCCTTGGGAAGTTTTTATTAGTTAGCGTTCAATCGTTACTTTTCTTGTGGTGTGGGGCCACCGTAGTTTATGTATTTTATCTCCTCTGTCCATCTATTTTAAAAGAAAATTTTAGGTCTTGAGGCAAAAACTGAAGTATATTAAAAGCTCAAGTGGACCAAACTACAGGAAATAATGTGAATTGAACGCTAACCGTTGAAAATTTTCTGGGGGTTTCAGAAGTTTCGGATAAAGCTGATATTTTTGTTGTCCTTCATCCATGCCTTTGTGATCTGATAAACAGGTTGGATGACAAATAAACATCACTATGGATCCTGAGGAAGGTTTTAACAGCGGAAATCATTATTCCAACTGTTTCCAGTGGTATGGTCCAGTTGAGCTTTGTATATTCTTTAATTTTGTTCTCAACCACTAAAACGAGCAGAAAAAACGGATGGACGGCGTGGATTAACCACATACTTTTACGGTGTGCCCAACAGAGTTAACTCAATACGATAAAAGCAACTCAGTACGCAATCCCATTTCGCTGTTACCTGGGAAACACGGACACCTAATCCGCACCCGCTAAAAAGTGAAATTGGATTGCGTACTGAGTTACTCAGTACGGTTTTATTGTACTGAGTAAACTCAGTTAGGCTAACTTTGAATATTTTTGGTTTATCCACACCGTCCATCCATTTTTCCATCTCATTTTAGTCGTTGAGACCATAATATAAGCATATAAAAAGCTCAAGTGGACCACACCACAGGAAAACGTCGAAATAATGAATTCCACCGTTGAAACCTTGCTAGGGCAGACAATGATGTTTATTTTTCATCCAACCTGTTCATAAGATCACATAGACATGGATGAAGGAAAAACACAGATAACGGCTTGATCCAAAACTTCTTTGGGCCCCAAAAGTTTTTCAATGGTAGAATTTCAATTCACACTGTTTCCCATGGTGAGATCCACTTGAAATTTCGATATATTTCATTTTTAGGCTGGGCCCTAAAATTATCTGTTAAAAAGGATGAATGGAGTGGATGAAATACATAAATCATGGTGGACCCCACAGTTTACTCAGTACGCTTAGCGTAACTCAGTACGCAATCCGCTTCCCTAAAAAGTGGTGAAAGAAAACGACAACCAATCCGGTGTTTTTTTTTTTTTTTTTTTTTTTAAAAAATAAAAGTAAAAAATCTTTGCATGATGGTGGGCCCCGCCATACTTGAGGTTATTGTGCAATGATCCAGACCGTTTATACGATAGGTTCACTGTAGATGGTCCATGGACAGATGGCCCAAGTGATGGAATGGTGTGTTTTCTCAATAGATTGTGAAGTTGACTATTTCTTGGCCACCAGTGAATGGCTAGGATTTGTCCAATCTAGGTAATACCTGGTGAACGGGCCATCCATGGTGAGGAACGTCATATCAACGGTTTGAATAACTGAGCGACTGATCATTTATACAAAAAGAACAATCTGGGTGATTTTTGGCGAATGGGCCATCCATGGTGAGAGGCACATGGAATCAACGGTTTGAATGACTTAACAACCATTTCGACCGAGCGTTGTATAATACCTCGGTAAAGAATACGATGGCTCCCTAGGTAATGTTGAGTCACGATCAACCTACGGTGGCTAGCCCTTTTGATCCTGCCCATTCGGAGGGGAGACTGTGGAATCCTTACATTAGCTCGTTTGAGACTATGTTTTTATTTTTATTAGTGGATCATCCGTTCGATTATCTATAATAACCATGAATAATGAGTAAATTAACCTCATTCCGTAGGATTAAAGGGAAGTGAGCTTAGATAGGTAGTTGAGATCATGTCAAAGTCAGGATATATGGTCCTTGTCTCCTTGATTTTGATCCATCAAATATTATGCATAAATGTAATAATTACCATATGAGCCATGAAATTTTAACCTTTATGGTAATAATTAACTAAGATGAAGTTTAGATTCACATGATACATGCCTACATCACAATAAGGGCGTGTTTGGACCGTAGAACGATTTTATTTGTGTGTAGTATAATTATTGTTTGGTAAATAACTTCCCTATGAAAAGAATCAATAAATTACATACATAAATTACTTTTACAACATCGCTTTTGACATGCTCATCCGTCGTGACCTTTTGATGTGAGGTCATCCATCATGTAGAGTTTGTCTTTATTATACCGTCCATCACGTGGGGCCAACTTTTGATGCGGACTATTCATTATGTTGGGTCCACCTTGGCTCTATCTTCAATGTGAATCATTTATCTCGTAGAGCATACTTTCATTGTGGACCGTCTAATTATGTGAGCCCATCTTCAATGTATTCGCGTGTCATTTTAGACATTGGTCGTGGAATGTTCACCGTGTGGGACCTACCTTTAATGTGGATTGCACATTCTATAGGCCCAATTTAAAAGTGGGTTGTCTATCATGCAGACCTGATTTGGATGCGGGTCATTCATTATTAAGGGTCAAACTTTGATGTGTACGGTCTATTATGTGGGGCCAACTTTGATGAGGGTCATCTATCATGTAAGACCCACCATCGATGTTAATTATCCATTATGTGGGGCCCACCTTTAATATGGACCATCCCTGTTGTGGACCCACCTTTAATTTGGACCATATGTGGTCTGTCATCATGTGAAGCCACCCTTGATATGGACCATCCTTCACGTGGGGCCCACCTTAATGTTGGTTGTTTATCATGTGGAGCTTACTTTTATCCCTCTCTCTCTCTCTCTCTCTCTCTCACTTCAAAAGAAGCGGAAAAAATACTTGTTTGTGCATGTCTGACCATAAGTCATTTTAAGTTGTTGAACAATTTCCAAAATGATAATTTACCAAATTGCCTTTTAATCATGTTGAGTACTAAATTTTTAACTATTTAGTTAAATAAATATCTTATCTTAACATGTTTTAGAATGCACCATAACCATTAAATAACTAAGGAACTAGCTCTATATATGTCACTCATCGAAATTCGGTACTTGAGTTGGCCAGACCCGACTCCAAATCCTAGGTTATGATTTAATTTAAACATTCACAACTACATTTGATTAAAAAAAAAAAATCATTACAATACACAAATATTCATCCAATATAATGTATAACACTATCAGTCTAGACTCATTTCTGAATTTCTGTTATACATTTTTTTAATTTTTTTTTCAAATACAAATAGAAAGGTAACTACAAGTTAACTAAGCCGATTGCTAGATCTTCGCTCCGCTTTGTCTTGATTAAACTCTGAGCCCTGAAATACTGTTATTTTGGGTATGAGCACAATAACTAGTGAGATCTTATCCAACCAAAATATGAAATTTTTATAATTAAATCATATGTATAGACAATGAAATACTTTGCTTAAAGTTCATATCAAAACACGAATCAAATATAAATTTTAAGAATATCATGTATGCAATGTTGGAATCATAAAGATTACTCTAAATACCATACTTTTCATGAATTCCATAAATAATGAAATCAAGTAATCATCATCTCTTACGACACCGTACCCAAGCGGATGGCCACGTTGCATTAACGCCTACGCACTGGTACCTCGTGGTGAGGGATCCATTTATACGTTAGCTGGTCACACTACTGCTCCAGTTGTACCTATGACGTATGTCTGCGCAAACAATTGTACTCATACATCATACATAAAGGATACTCCGAAGGATCCAATGGGTTCTAGGGTCTTTCACCCAAGGTACACGATTGCCTTACTAGCTGGCTTTAGGGTCTCTCACCGAAGGGATACGATTGCCCTACTTGCTAACTTTAAGGTCTTTCACCCAAGAGACACGATCGCCCTACTTGCTTTTAACATTCTCTTTCTTTACTTTTCTCATTTTTTCTTTTTCTTTTTTTCTACAGTTCCATAATAAATAGAAACGTATGTATGTTATAAATGAACACAAAATCATTAATGAAATTATTCAGTAAATTATATTTACGTATAATAATGCATGTTTTATACAAAATTTGCAGAAATTCAGTGTTGTTAAAATTCAGTCCCTTGATTTACTGAAAATTATAATTATGTCATGAAATTCTTATTTTTAAGTTAATTTAATTATATATATTGAAATAACTTGATTATTTTATAACTAATTTTAATTTCTCTTTGATAATTCATTGAAAATGTATATTTAGGTTTAATCGATAAATTTATTTAAATTTCAATTTAAACAAAAATTTTGAACTACATGAAGAAGATTTATAAATTTTAAATTTAATATTATACTTTATTAAAATTTTAATCTAATAAAGTTTAAATATATATTAATCACTAAATTCTAAAATATAGAAGTCTAACCAATTTAGCTTCAATTTTGAAAATTTTCTTGAACTTGAGTTCATTTAAAATTTAAATTAATTAACTCTTTAAAATTTTAGAATTAAAATTCATATTGACAAAAATAAAATATTACACTGATTCCATAAATTTATAATATTAACAATGTAATTAAATTATTATCTAATAATTTAAGTTAATCTATCTTAAATTAAATTAAAATTTTCAATCTAATTATTTTAGATCAATATTCTAAATTCAAAATTTTATTCAGTTTTTTTTTTTTTAAAAAAAATCTAAATTTTATAAGTTAAAGGAAGTTATTAATTTGGACTTTGGATAACTATTATTTTTACACATTCAAATTAATTAATTTTTTATATAATTAATTCTAAGTATTATAAATTATTAGAATTTAAATTTTGGTTTACTTTTTAACTTGAATTTTTTTAAAATAATTCATATTAATTACACGATTAAATTTAATAATTAACATAATCGTTAATTAAAAATATTTTGAAATTAATTCAAATTTAGTAATTTAAATAAATTCATTTATTCACAAACTTATATATTAAAATATATAATCTAAAATTTTCATTTATTCCAAATAGATTAACATAATCATTATATTTTCATATGCCCATCAACAAAATATATTTATCAAATAAATATGAATTTCTTAAAAATTTTATAGGGAAAATAAAAAGATTTTTAAAAATATATATAAATAAACAAGTATCTAAAAAGTTCACATCTGAGATTGGATCACCCACCTGGTTCGTTGGATTTATTTGATCCTATCCCATAATTGACTCAGATTCGATCATGAAAATAGCCTTATCAACGGTCTCATGGCACCATCTCTCTCTCTCTCTCCTCTCTCTCTCTCTCTCTCGTTTTCTCCGACAGTTTTTGGATGTTATTTTTAAAAAAGTTGCCGTATTTACTCTGCTATTACTGTCGTAAAGATGTGAGGAAGGATAGTGGAAGGAGAGTCTTGGTGGTAATGTGTTGACGGAAAAACATGTATGTTGTAATTTATTTATTTTCTTATATATAAATGGGTGATTGATTTGGGTCCAGATCGTTGGTTTGAGCCCCACCATAATAGGATGAAGATGTAGTGGTTCCCACGAATAGCTTATGGTGAGAAGAAGATGAAAGCGATAGAGAAATTCGGGCGAGACTCTCCTCATCACGTGGTAATGTGCGGTATTTACTGTGAATGTTTTATCGATTATTATTTTTAATAATTAAAATCAAAGACCCACTATGATGTTTATTTTAAAAAATCCATCCTGTCCCCTTAATTTATAATATTAAGATAGGGAGTGAGTCTAAAAATGAGGAAGGTCTAAGACTTAAGTGGGCCACACGTTGAGAGAAATTGGGTAGGGTGACCGTTCATTTCTTCATTTTTTTAAAAATTTTTTTATACAATTTTTTTAAAATAAAAAATAATAAGAGAAATTGTTTTGAGCTAGAGGAAAATAAGGGATACAGACTCCCACATCCATTCTCTTGGTTTGATAAGTGCGCACATGCGTATGCTATACATGGACACACGCACTCATGTGGTGATTAACTGGTTAACTAGTGTACATGTGTGTAACAATTTCATATAAGGTGTAATGCACACAAGCATGCATGAACGAATGTGGTGAAAGAGTGGTTTAGAATGAAGACTTGGTTTGGATAGATAATTGAGACATATGAATAGTTTAGATGGGCGGATAAATAAGTGGATTGGATTGAAGGGTGGTTGGGGAAATAAGTTAAGTTGAATTGTCTGTAAAGCCCGTATCCTAGTCCGTACCTTTAGCGCCCCAAAATTTGAGGGCTGAGTAGCTACTCGACTCTTGAATTCCCAAGTGCTACGTGTGTAATAATGAGTCACAAATGCATGCATTTAGCAGGTATTAATAAATAATGATGAATTAATCTAAGCATATTCGATTTCTAATTAGGTACTTAAAATTCAAGTGCTACTAACCAATTAGTTTCATAAAAAGTTTTCATCCACCATGTTAACTTAATAAATTTAGTTTAACAGTAATCCATGGACTAAACTCAAACACCCATCAATCCCCAAAATGACCGGGGCTCTGGCCCAATCCTGTCGACACCCACTGTGCTAACAAGGATCGCCAAACTTCTGGTGGTACGCCCGCTCCTCGTCGTCGATGACACCGACATCGTCCAATGCGTGCTGCTCTAGGGTACCTTCATATATATCAGGTTCTGGTTGGTGTTTTAGAACACCGTCCCAAAGTGGGAGTGAGTGATCAATTCAGTGGTATTATTAGCAATAGACATCGAATTAACATACATAGAATACATTTAATGAACAACAAACAACATAGATTCCTAAACACTATTGTTAATGCAAATGCATGGTTATGATATGATGCATGCTCCTCATACAAAACCAGCACTCCCTCAAGCGACGACATCTTACGTTCGCAATGAAACAACACTCCCTCAAAAGCGACATCGACTGCATAATCGTTAACAATATAAATGCATTGTCATGGAACATGTTAGCCTGGTTGGTTAGTTAAGTTCATTCGTCTAGTAAGTTGGGGAAACCAGAATACCCTTAGTGAAGTTATTGTCCTAACCCGATCGCGTGGCTCAAGGGTCGTGGTCATGTGACTCCACAATCCTTAGCCCTATATTGGGGTCGTCAATCCCAAACAAAATATAATATAGACGAAATCAAATTAGAACTTAGATGTCTCACTCGCAGTCACTGTAGGGAGGTCGTCACCTCAACACTGGCCGACAACATGAATATAGTGTCTCATACTACCGTTCCCGGCTCACGAGTCCAAATGCTCAATGGACACTACGGGGAGGCTCGTCACCTCAGCGTAGGCCGACAGTACAGGCATAGTGTCTCATATCACCATCATCGGCTCATGAGACTTTGTGGGTCGTAAATCATATTTTAAAATGGGCGCAATGATCTTAGGGTACTTCGGGTTCATATAGGCGTGATCAAATAAGGTTAACGTACAAGGATGGTCGACTAATAGTCAATGTGCCATGACGGGCTGAACTATAACTAATCGGCCTGAGAACAAGATCTCGTGTAGTCCAACTACGGCTAACGACCTACGGTTCAACTGTCGGGCCAGATTCATTTAGGGACAGGTCTAATAATGACCGCCTGGGTAATTTCAGGTAATCGGCATATCCATAGGGAGATATGCAGTAATTCACATAAAAAAGTGGATTCCATGGATATGATTCATATGTGTAGACACAACCCTAGTATATTTAGTACATGGGTAGCCACACACGAAGTACTATTCAATTTTACATGCTTTACGTAACATATCCCAACCTATTGCAATGGTGTGGGCAGCCATATAACAATATATTATCATAACTTCCACAATCCTACACACATCACATAATTCAACCAATCCACGACATTTCATGCACTTATTCAAGCATAGCTTATCACAAATTTTAGAAAATCAAAAAATCAATATCAAATAGCATCCTATGGTACTTCATGTTATCATGTTAGGCATGATTATCACCAAATTAAGAAAAAAACTCAATTAACTAGCAACAATTTGGGAAAATCCACAAGTTAAGATTCACAATGACATGCAAATTAGACTAATCAATTATTTGGGGTTTTGGGGCTTAATGCCTTCCCATAATTTCAGTAATTTCCTAATCCATTACCCTAGTTATACCATAAAAGGGAAAATTTAGCCACATGCATAAACAATACCAATCACGTTCATTAAATCTACGTTAGGCGCGATAACCGGCCACCTAAAGGTAACAGTCCTCACCTAAATATGGCTGGAGGTTGCTGAGATGATTCTAGCAACGTCGAGTCCGTAAGCTCGATGTTTCAGGGCCCTGCATTGCATTGGATGGACAAGAATTACATGAATGTTGTAGTAATCAGGGAAATGAGGTGAGAAATCCTAAATCACCTTAGATGTGTGGAAATTTCTTCTTCCAACGGCGGAGAACGACGGAATTCGTCGGTAGAAGAGAGATGAGGATGCCGGGATCTTCAAAATCCAAGCACCCACCTCACATGCACATCAAGGCAGGGCCTTCTCTCTCCTCTCCCACTCTCTCACTCTCTCTCAGCTACTGAAAATTGGGTTTGAGAGAGAGGGCTAAGTTTATATATGCCCAGAATTATTTCCTTTGACCCTAACGTTTAAGAAAATTCCCCAATTAGCTATGTGGGCCCCATTTTATGTCATTAGAGCTGCTTTGATGGACCCCTGGCCCATCTGACACATGGGATGGGTGCTTCATGACCCGATGAAGGGTTGGGTGAAGTTTGATCACAAACGGATGCAGGGTTTTGTCGCAGCGACCTGATTCACGATCAACGGTCACCGTTCCACAATTAACGACTAGATTTTATAGGCAAAGGCCGGGAATTATTTCCAACATTCGGTGTGAATTTAGAAGAGGATTTCCTTTCTCAAGGCCTAGCGACTTACGGTTTGCAAGTGTCAGCAGGGCAGCGTTGTTCAACCATCTCTGAGCATCTTCGGGGCCTGGCGTCCGCGTGGGACCACAAGCCCAATGGGCCCAAGGATTCAATAAAGTTTCAGAATTTTTGGACCTTCCTCAGGCGATACACAGCCCGTACAAACAGTCGCTAAGTATGACTCGACCGACTAGCTTTACGGCCTACGCTCGGCCCAATTTTAATTTAATTTAAATTGTACGGAATGGTGATTTGGGGTTAATTCACCTGTCTTAACCCCCCACTTGCGATAGAATCGTTCGGTCCTGAGTCAGTTCACACGTGAGTGCCCCAGGACACTATTCCGGACAGGTGTTACATTACTGTTCCTTAGACTTTCGCGATCCTCCCCGTCGAATTTCGGCAACCTGCGACCTGTAATCGGTGTTTGCGCATGACCCTAAGTTGCATCCTATAGATCTAAGTCTATTCGACTTGAGACTTGTACCCTAGCGACCGCGCCGCCGCCGCGTCTTGCGCACCGATATGATACCCAGGCCAAGAGTTTGTGGGCCCGTATTTATCTCAAAGAAACGCTACACATTGTAAATCCCGAGAGAATCTCTAACATCTATCACATCAATCAATCAAGTACTAGTCAAGTACACAACTCATCCCTCTCTTACCAACAATGCATGACAGCCCATACCTCTCCATTCCCAAAGTCAACCAAGCCCATACCTCTCATGTCACTTCCCTTACAACATTCATTCCTCCCATCTCATCTCCCTTACAACAAATCCTATTCTCTCTCTCATTCTCTACCCATTCTAAGAGAGAGGACCGTCCAAGCTCTAAGGAGAGCAAGGAGTTAAGTGTCGCCCACTTCCTACCCCCCTAATCTCCCATCTCCACCCTTTAATCCTCATCTTTTACCATAAAAAAAGAAGCCAAGGAGCTTAGCTTTCCAAGGAACCAAGAAGAAGTGAAATTGGTGGGTGATCTTATGATTTTCACCGTTGATTTTTATGATTTGAGGGCCCACATGTGGTGGGACCCATCTTGATGTATGCATTGTATCATAACAGGGAGCTCATAGTGGTGGAGCTCTCTCTCTCTCTCTCTTTCTCTCTCTCTCTCTCTCTCTCTCTCTCTCTCTCTCTCTCTCTCTCCCCTTTATGGCCCACCTTGATGTGTGGACGGTGTCCACACCATCCAGCCCGATAGGGGCAGCGGCTCAACAGGCCCATGAATTTCATCCAGGTCGTCCGTCAAAATGACGTCCAGTAGGCCTGGATGATTGGGATAACACAGATATCAGTTTGATGCAAAGCAGGTGGGCCACACGTGTAGACCCACCTGATGTATGCTCTTTATCCATGCCATCCACCGTCCATTGGCTAGACGTGGAGCCTACCTTGATGATGTATTGAATACCCGGTGGGACACCCCTGTGATGTAAGTGTTTTATCTAGACCGTCTAGGTCATGGATGGTGGGTCACGTACGTGGACCCACCTCTGATACATGTGTTTCATCCAAGCCGTCCAACAGTGGGGACCACCTCCTATATAGTTGTTGCATTGACGTCAGTAAGTCTGTGGATCTAATCGTGAGGTACGAGTTATATCCAACATCGTCCGTCCGTTTTATTGGGTGTGGGACCTACCCCACACTTACAGCACGTGTGGGGTGGGCCCACCTTGATGTATGAATTTTGTATCCAAACCATCCATCGCTGGACATGCAACATGGGACTCCACCGTGATATATCTGTATATCCAGCCATCCGTCCATCTGGCTGGACGTGGGCCCACCCACATGTGCTGCACGTGTGGGGTGGGGCCCATCGTAATGTATGTATTTTGTATCAACACCGTCCATCTATGTGGACCCCACCAGTAATACAACTGCTATATTGACATCAGCAAGTTCTGTGGGCCTAATCATGGGTATGTGTTATATCCAAACCGTCCATCTATGGACCCCACTAGCTACATAGCTGCTGCGTTGACGTCAGCAAGCTACGTGGGTCTGATCATGAGGTATGTGTTATATCCAAATTGTCCAGTCCATCGGACGTGGACCCCACCTTGATGTGGTGTTTCATCCACCATCCAGTCCATTGGACGTGGACCCCACCTTGATGTGGTGTTTCATCCACCGTCCGGTCCATCGGACGTGGACCCCACTATGATTTATATATTTCATTTGCACTGTCCAACCGTTTGGGACCGTTCGGGATAGTGCTGGATGCATAAGATGTACGCTTTATATCCACGCCGTCCAAAGGCCGGACGCGGGACCCACTGATGTATCTGTTTCATGCAGGTCGTCCATCCATGTGGCCCACCGTGATGAGGCCCATCTTGATGTATAAGAGGCCTATGTGATGCAGGGCCCACCTAATGTATATGAGGCCCGTTTGATAAGGCCCATTGCGACGTATTTGAGGCCCAGATATGAGGCCCATTGTGATGTATTTGAGACCCAGATATGAGGCCCATTGTGATGTATTTGAGGCCCAGATATGAGGCCCACTGTGATGTATTTGAGGCCTAGATATGAGGTCCATTGTGATGTATTTAAGGCCCAGGTATGAGGCCCATCATGATGTATTTGAGGCACATGGGTTGTGAGCCGATGTGATCTAACAGAGGCCCATTATGATGTATATGCGGCCCGTGTTTGAGGCTGATGTATGTGCGGCCCATGTAATGAGGCCCAAGTGATGTATATGTGGCCCTTGTGTGAGGCCCGATGTGATGTATATGAGGCCCTTATATGAGGCTAATTATGATAAGTGATTCCACCACGATGTATGTGTTATATTCACACCGTTCATCCATTTCTCTAAGGCTGTGAGCCCCATTGCCTTGAGAGGCCCACCCTGATTTATGGATTATATGCCCACCATGGGGTTGCCTTATGCAGGCCCACCATGTGTGAGTGATGGGCACGTGTTGTCCATCCATTTTTGAGATAATTGGAGGGCCGAGAGCCCCGTTATGATTCTGATTCCAATCCCAAATGGATCGCACATTGTGAGTAATGGTGGTTAAATGTCCATATTGTAAGGGCAATGATGGTTAAATGTCCACATTGTAATCCTCCCTTAGGCCTTATTAGGCTCATTCTCATCCTTCTCTAAGTGGGTTAACCTTAATCATTGGGCCCCATTGATAATAATGTCTTTCACCATACCATGTAGGACTGCCCCAAGCTTTGAAGCCCTCCTTGTGATTTGTATTAGGCCTTCCATAGTAAACATGATCCACCTAGATGCATGGGTTTGCCCAAGCTTACTGAGCCAAACGGAGGCCCACTTAGATGATGGGTGAACAACCAACCCATTTGTAAGGACACATAGTCCGAGATGTATGGACCCTACCGAGGCCCGCCTTATATTCATTTTGGTCCCCATGGGAAAGGAAAGCCCATCTGTTGTATACCCACCTGACTTGCCCCATGAGACATATCTTATCCTTGTATCCAGTTGCTAGGAGCTCGGTGTCACGTATATATCATTCACACCGTCCATTTACTTCTTTGGGACAAGTGCGAGGCCTATCCTTGACGCTAGTACACCAGCACCTCTTGTCATAGATGAGAGAATATGTGGTACCAAATTTATTATATCTATTGTGTAGGGCCTATCTCGATGTATGGGTTAGATCCACCGTCCTTCCAGTGGACCCCGTCTTAGGATATATGATATATTGGTGCTTTGGGAGACTAATGTTAGTCTAACACAGAGCATACCACATGGACTCCTATAGTTGCAGAAGTGGCATGTCGTTTAGCTCCTGCTCTTTGTATGTGGTATGCTGGTGATAGTCGATTGCGGATTATTGTTGTCTTTCCTATTAGATAATCATGCATATGTACTTTATTACATCATGATATATACTTATACGCATCATATGTATGCTTGTTATGAGGAGTGATTGATCATAGCATATGCCATTGAGTTGGTTCATTATAGGACTTCTTGTGAGATGGAGTTGTCCCACATGAGCATGTGGTATGCGTAGGTTTGATGCATGACTGGATGGTATGACTCATGCATCTCGCATTTTGTGATATAACCACCATACGCCCTAGCGACAACAGGGTTGTGGCCTCCACAGGCATGTCGTGGATGGCCAAATGGGACACCGAAAATGTTTGGTTCGAGCATCTGGGCACGCTAGTTGTCCATGGGTGAAAGTCTCTAAACCTCCATGGCTAGGAGACGCTCCAACGTCTAGACCGAGTGGATACATGAGCGCATAAGGGTCGTATACCATTAGGTCACGTCTCCCACCGTGTCATGGTCGATTGGAAGGGGGTGTGGCCTTATCCACCCGAGTGAGGGGGCTATAAGTTAAGCTGAATTTAACCAGCTCATAAGTGGGTCCGCTACCGACGAGCCAGGCCGATATTGGTAGGCGGGTAGTGAGATCTCTTTCACTCACTTGGTTGTGTGGCTAGGGAGGCGGCGACCAGTGTGGAGTGTATTAGACCCCGGTGATGATCCCAGAGATGTACGGTACTGATATGTGGACTTACTGAGTAGGTGTTGCATACTCAGTATCTCATTCATTCATTCATTCACTATCCACTCGGGCTGGTGGTGCGCAACTAGATCATTATGTGTACCCTCGCAATGACCATGATTTCAGTTGGGTACGCGACTAACCTGAGATCAGAAGTTTACCACATTGTGTCTAACTATCCAAATCAGGCATGGGCCAATTTGGATAGAAGTCCTTGTGATGAACCCCACAGCTTGCGATACTACGTACTATCATCCCGACTTCACACTCTAGGTTGGTCATTTCATTCGCACTGCATATTGCATTGCATCCTCAACACATAACATTTGGTTTACTATGCTTTTATATTGCATATCCTGAATAAGGTTAATGGTATTATGGACTCGCCAGGATCTACATATTGCATTACATTCGCAACATATGGCATTTTGGTTGCTATGTTTTTATTTTATATGGCCTAGATGAGGCTGATGGTAATCGTGGTTCGTTAAGAATTGTATATTGCATTGCCTCCTCTGATATTTGGCTCTATATAACTCCGCATTTGCATAGTCGATCTGAGATTGAATAATAAGCCTACATTTTCAACGGTAAGTATTCAATCCCTGTTGCTTTCTACGGTGGGGTCTACTCGAGCTTTAGATTTATCTTATTTTTTGGCCCATGCTCTAAAATAATCTCGATAAATGGGTAGACGGTGTGGATATAGCTCACACATCATGGTGGGACCTATACAACTTGCTAACATTGAGTGAAATTGGCACGGACCCAATGCAATTCCATTTAATATAATTCGAAGCTTTTCCATTCTTCCCAAACATGAAGTGGAATTGGCACAAGACCAAATGAATCCCATCCCACCTGATCCCTTCTAATCCCACCGCCCAAACAGGTCCTAAGGAGTTTCAACACGTGGTTGAGGGTTGAGTACCCATATGGAGTGAAATTCCATTACGGCGTGGTGGTGTGTGCGTGTGTTAAAATAAATAAATAAATAAATAAATAAAAAGAGAATACGCTGTATGGAATTACACAGGACCAAATGCAATTCTATCCCAACTAATCCCATCTAATAGCCTGCGCCAAACGGAAATGGATTGGCTACTCCCCCTCCACCAGCCCCTGACTGGTGGTTGGTGCTATGTGGGCGCCACCGTGATGTATGTGTTTCATCCATTCTGTTCATCCATTTTTACAGATCATTTTAGGGCTTGTTCCAAAAAATGAGAGGGATATAAATCTCAGGTGGACCACACCACAGGAAAACAATATTGATTGGATATCCACAATTAAAATTTTCCTAAGGCCCACTGTACTGTTTATTTGACATCTAATCTGTTGATTAGGTCATAAAGGCCCAGATGAAGGGAAAAAACAAAATCAGCTTGATCCAAAACTTTTATGGCCCTCAAAAGATTTCTAATGGTCGACGCTCATTCAACACTGGTTCCTGTAATGTGGTCCACTTGAGATTTGGATATACCTCATTTTTTGTCTCATACCATAAAATGATCTGGAAATATATATGGACGGCATGGATGAAACACATACATCATGGTGGGTCCCACAGGCCACCGACCACTAGCCATTGGCTGATGGCAGGGGGAGTAGCTAATCCGTTTCCGTGCCAAACGCCCCTTAAAATGATTTGTAAAAATGGATCAACGGCACGGATAAAACTCATATATCATGGTGGGTCCCACAGAGCTCCTGCCACGTAATCCGCTCCCATAAGAAAAGCAATTTGTAATCTTTGCACAGTTATCTGATAAACAAACAGAGCCAAATCAGAAAGACTGGGAACTCACGGTATCAAATCTGATCCGGTAGCAGTGAATACATGATGACAGAGACGAGTTGTATTGTACTGGTCGTCCGAATCTTGAAACCATGATGAAGACTTTGAAAACAGCAATACTATTTTATTTTTTAAAATTGAATTTCAGCCGTTTAAATCATCAAATGGATTAGCTTTTTCCCAAAAACGAGGGGCATTTTTTGGGTGTTGAAGATCCAACCGTTAAATCAGTGGACCAGTAGACACAGCGTGAAAAGTAAAAGAAAAACTCCTGAAATATTGTAAGCATCCAAAGAGAATCCCATTCTCCTTACAACATTCAAGTGATTTTGGCAATGGACGGTCTGATCTCTGATTTTCATGGCCAATAGTCCAACACGTGTTGGTGAAACCCTCTCTCTTCTCCACGTCATGAGAGCGGGTTGCATGTCCGGGGCTGTGTGGGGCCCACATGCATGTCAGTGACAAATCTACTCCGTCCTTCTGTTTTTAAAGACCACAATAGGATAGGTATCTATAAATCAGGAATATCCAAAACTCATGTGGGCCATACCACATGAAACAGTGGGATTGAACGACTGGGGTAACAGAAGTTTTGTATCAGGATGATATTTGTTCTTACAGTTTATCTGAGTGGTAATAACCATATGAATGGTTTGGATGGCATATATAAACATCATGGTCAAATCTGAGAAGGTTTCAATGGTGGACGTTTCCTTTCCCACTGTTTCGTTTGTGGTGGCCCACCTGAGTTTTGTATATGGTTGATTTTTAAAATAATACCTATTTCGGTCTTTGAAAACAGATGGACGGAGTGGATTTGTCACGTACATCTCTCTGGGCCCCACATAGCCCCGGGCACACCTATATCTTTGTGCCCGGGGAACATGCAATCCGCTCTTCTACGTCATATAGATATTTACAGACGCCAGCCCCGTAACAGCGTAACATAAGCCCCTGGACCCACAGGCAAGGTGGCCCACGCAATATACGTGTGGATTTGATCATCTCACACGTGTTAGTACGTGAATTAATGAAATGTGGACCATTAACTATCAGTGTATTATCATTATTTTATTTGTATCCGTTCCTCTCTTTCTGAATATGAATCAGACGCCTTAAATTGCGTGCCCGGAGTATCCCGGTTTTTGTCCGTGCCGGTTTCTTCCCTTTTCTCTCTCCGTACTCGCGAGAGTACCGATAGGAATCATACTCTCGCAATGGGTAGTACCTGTGCCAAGATCCCAGCGCTCGTCAGTGGGCCCCACTTGGTATATTTCCAAATGCGCAAACGTGATCAGAAGTTCTGCACGTGCATTCCAAATATAGACCATCGTACAACACTTTTTATTTTTTGGACCGTTCATCTCTTTTTATACACTTGCAGATTACCACCCAATAATCACATCTGCCAGATTTCTTAGCTAGTGCACATGTGGTGTGGAGCCCACTACATGAACGTCCAAGATCTCAAACCTGCTTACAAAATGGCACGTGTGGAGAGAATCGCACCGTTCACTTTTCTCTATACACATGCAGATAACCATCCAATAACCAGAGTCCCGTGATTGTTTGACTAATTCACATGTGAGGTACTACCCCACCATATGAACGTCCCAGATCTCCCCTTTTTAACCGTCCATTCTTTCCATACACTCACAGCCCACCACCCAATAACAAACACCTCCCTGATTTCTTTGCCAGTGCACATATGCATAGGGCCCTCCACATGGACGTCCCAGATCACGCACCCACAAACCAAAACATGAGCTAGTACCCCACCATATGAACGTCCCAAATCTCCCAATTTCAACCAGTTCACATATACAGTGTGGCCCACCACATGGACGTCCCGGATCACGCAACCACATACAAAAAATGGCGCGTGTGGGAAAGATTCTACTGAGAGACTACTCGCATGATTTTGTCTCTTCTCTCCTCTGATCTTGATTGGACGTCTGACTGTTGGGTCCAGAAAATTTAGGGCTGGATATGGATTTTGGGGTGATAGATCCTCTCTGTCCACAGGCATCGAGCAGACCCTGTGGAGACAAGATCTATAGGACAAGATACTTGCCACCAGCGACATTTCTACATCACACGTCTGTAGTCTCTGCCCTTTATTATACGGTTTTCTCCAAACCTACACGCAACCTCTCCCTTCTACTATCTACAGCTGGGGTTAGGGTTTGCATGGGATGGGCCTCTTTTCCCAGGTTGACCGTTCGATCCTCCTTTCTATCTATGGAAATAGCATCTTATCATTCTCCAAGGAGAGATTGTTTGATCCATCCGCTGGAGTATGATGACTTCATTCCCATGCTGTTGGATATTGGAATATATGTGATTGAATTTAAGCCGTTGATTTTTTGGGGCCCACTATAGATGCTTGGATGGTCAAATTTTAGGTTGAGATGATTTCGTGAGTTGCAGATTGGTTTACATGTATTTGACGGTTCAGATGTGTTTGGCGCACAACAGGACTGCGTAATGAAAGGGTTATGAAATATCTAATGTGGGTCCCAAGATTTCTACGGTTGGATGAGTGATGCCTGAGCGGCGAAGTGTACTGAGAATATTTTGGGTGCATGTGTACGAAGCATCAAAGTACTCTCCTTGTGATAATTGGATGCGGATTACGTGGACAGGTGGTGTTGACGTGGCAATGTTCTGTGGGCCCCATCATGCTGTATGTGTTAAATCCATACCGTCCATCCATTTTATATTAAAAGGAGATTATCTTCACTCAGTGTACCACTTGAGATATGGTGTGTATTCATTTCACATTCATCCACTTATTTAATCATGACAGTTGATTCCTAGCAGTCTCATCAAGTAAATCTAAATAATAATAATATTATTATTATTATTATTATTATTATTTATAGACATCTAAAATCAAGAAAATGTGAACCAGGGGGTTGTATTCTACCATTCATTTGCTCAAACACTGCTCGGATGAACGGTGGTGTTCATATGCCTCGATTGACAGAGTCCAAATAGTAGGCTCTTCAATTTGGGCTTTTGATTTTATTTATTTATTTTTTTCATGTTGGCTGTCCATTTAATGGCCACCAATATGCCAGTTAAATCCACCATTTAACTTCTTCTTTCTGATTTGTACATCATACACAATCGGGCTGACATTTGGATGGTCTGGATTTACTTATTTGGCATGTGTGCTGTGGTTGCCTGCATGCATGTGGATAGTTTTTATTTGTGCCATCATTTGGTGATCCCATCCGTTCCACAAACCGTTGATCTCATGATTTGAAAATCCTATCCATTTGATCAAAGAAAAGCAGCTCAATGATCAAAGAGCTGAAATACTCCAATGTGGGAGATTTTTCTGATGTTGCCCACCATATAAAGAGTCTCAAACATGAAAACATGTCCCCTCATGTTAGCTTAGCACCGTTAAAAAATGGTGGTGACTCTTCAACGTACACTTGGAAAGTCGTCAGTGAATCCAGTCCGTCCAAACCGCTGACCCAACTGCGGATGGAGCAGATCATCCAGTCCGGAAGTTCACTTCATGTTCCATCCATGTCAGGGCTAAACAATTGAATGGTGTGGATTACTTAAACACGGTCCATACATGTAGGCAATCCTGCATTAGCACAATCAGGTTTCCAATTTTTACAAATGGGACACATGATTCAGGAATCCAGACCGTTGATGTGGTGGTCCCCATATGGATGGACCATAACCCAGAACATTCCCTAAATCTTTGATTACAGACCGTTGTTGCATTTCCTTTTTAGCCATCTATTTATAGGATATTAATCACAGACTCATGGGCCCCACTTTACAAACAAAGGATCCCAGAATACGAACATACGAACCCACAATCGAGAATCATGTAATTCCTCTGGCTGTGTGGGGCCCACGAGAAGGACAGGAAGCAAAGCAGCACTTTCAAGGAATATCTTTTTCTTTCCCTTTCTCTGTAATAAATGTTGCTATCTTCCCTCTATGGGAAGATGGTGTCCTTAGAACCATTCATCTATCGTAGTGTGGCCCACTTGTGCCAGTCCAAACCACTCATCAGATGCATACCACCCTGTAGATACCCCTTTAAAATAAAATAAAAAATCCCAACCGTCTGATCATAAGTTATGCCGCACCTGTACAAAATCACAGAAGTTTAAAGATAAATAGATCAATGCTCCACATCCAGTTGACACGTGTAATGCACCCAACGGTTCGGATTGACTTATTTTAGACACTGATTTTACTCAGTTTGGTCCACTTAATGACCTGATCTGATTGGATAAACACTCATAAAATTAGACGGTTAGAAATGGGTCAACACTCAAATCAGTGGTGTGATTGCTTGTACCATACCTTTATCAGCAGCACATGGCCCACCAGCTCCCTCATTTATTCCCTCCCTCTGTCTCTTGAATTCCAACATCCATCCATACACTCTTTTTGTGGCTTTTCCATACTCCCTTTATGTAGCACTAAAATACCACCTTTGCAATGGCAACCACATTTCCTTTTTCTATTGCCTTTGATGGAAACCCCACCTCCCTTTCATCAGGACCCTTTTTATTTCTACCGTCTAACATCACTATCGTTGGTTTTTATTGCACTTTGGGCCTTGTAATTTGATGTGACACACCTCCTTTTAATAAAAACTATAATGAGCTAGGAAAGGATTTTATGTGGACATTTTTTTAAGGTGATGGGTGGGACTTGATCAGGTCCAGCATGTCGGGCTTTCAACGGGTACCCGATTGATAGCAACTGATTTTAATGGTTCCGGGTCCAAGAACCCATTTAAAAGCTCGACCGGTCGGCGTCAGGCCCGAGTTGGCATGTGGGGGCCACTGGAGAATATATATATGGCATCCAACTGTCTAATGGTTGCAGTGTCAGCGGGCTGTTGTGGGGCCTATGCAATGTATGCTGCATTACATATTTCAGCTTATGTTGACTTGAGGGCCCAAAAATCATGTAGGCTATACACGTGTGAAAATGGCACACCTGTGTATGACCGAATCTATCCATTTAAGTGGGCTTGATCACGTAGATGCCGTTGTGTGAATCTGTTGCAATTCCGAGCCCACAATAAATTCATACCAACCTTAAATATAAAAAATTCGGATCTAATATTACTGTTAATTCTACACTTGAAAGTACGTTCAATAAAGACTTGACAATAAAAATAGAAATAATTAGTTAAACAATAGTAAATAAATAATTTTACATGAAAAATTCTTGCAAAAAAAAATAATAATAACTACAACACAAGGTGACAAATATCTTTATTATAATCAAAATCTTAGAATTATACCACTCACTTTCTTAAATTACAAAAGTAATTCAATCTCTCGTTGCAATGCACACTTTAATAAAAACCTTAGCCTATGAGAAAATTCTTCTCCGAGCCCTTCCAAGCGTTAGAAACTTTTTAAACCTCGCTTGCCTCATGAAAGAAAACACTCTTATGTTCTGAGCCCTAATTGAAATTAGGACTTTTAGGACTTACATAACCTGTCTTACTCAAACCGCATGATAAAGTCTGTGCCGGTCAGTTGAATTGACCACACCATCAAGCGAGCCAACTTAGACCAGCAGAATCCGCTCTACTTTTGAAAAAACTTGTACTCTGTATATCAGACTAACACCCAATCGATCTAACTAACAGAGTCTTGGTATAACTTACCGACTGAAAAGAATCTAAGACATCTAACTAGAACATACGTGAAACTAAGTTTTAAAAACTTAATGGGCATCCAACACAATTGGATTCGATGTAAACCTTTAAAAAAAAAAAAAAAAAAAAGAATGCAGACCTAACCTTTTGTTTTTTTTGTTTTTTTAGCTTGTTAGTACAATGACCCAATGTGAGTTCACACTTCACTGTTAGCCACCACGACTTCCGTGTTGAAACGAGGTATCTTTCACTCAGTCTACCACTTGAGCTATGGATCCGAGTGTAACGCTGGCCTAACCTGTTGACAGCCTTACACATGAGCTCCACTTTAAGTGGGGTCGTAAACCAAAAAAATTATAGTACTATCACTACACTAACTTATCTTTGGATGGATAACTGAACTATTTAATTATAGTTACATATTCTAAAATATAAGATAATTTAGAGATATAATAAGCTTTAAGCAACATATGGTTCAAATTTTACTTAAAAAGGTCAGTCAACGGCTAAGAATTTAACGGCTAAAGGACACTTACAAACTGCTGATCTGGTTGGACAGACGATGAACATTGTTTGGTTCAAAAGTAGGCCCGTGCACTCATTTAGTGGGCCACAAATGTTTAAGGATAATGGATGGTTAGAAATAACTGGCCCATTCATTCATGTTAAAGCAAGCGGATTCCTTGCAGAGTAATCAGTATGCTACCGAGTAAACATTGTGGGTCCACTGTGATGTATGTTGTTTATCCACACCGTCCGTCTGTTTTATCAGCTCATTTTAGGGCTTCATACAAAGATCTGAGAATATCCAAAACTCAAGTGGACCACACCACAGGAATCAGTGTGAATTGAACACCTACCACCGTTGAAAAATTTTTAAGGGCGACAGAAGTTTTGAATCAAGTTGATATTTTTGTTTTCCCTTCATCCATCTCTGTGTGACCTTATGAGCAGGTTGGATGACAAATAAACATCTGCTCGGGAAGGTTTCAACGGTGGACGTTATTATCCTCACCTTTTCTGATGGTGTGGTCCACTTGAGCTTTTTATATGTTTAAGTTTTGGGCTTATGCCCTAAAATGAGCTGGAAAAATGGATGGACGGTGTGATTTACTCAGTACACAATCCACCTTCGTTCAAAACTACAAGCATCCCTCGTTTTCAAGAGAAGGTTTGGGGCCCACCAGATGAGCGGCTCAGATCTTGCCCACGTTTCCCAAGTTGGCCCACTTAGTGCCACGTGTAAATTAAAGAAGGCCTGTGGGCCATGCTGACCTCAACAGAGACATATCTTGGCTTCTCATTTTTCAAGGCATGTGATGGACTCTCCATACTTAGTAGTAATGGCTCTCTTTAAAACGCATCCGTTGCACTTTTGTCAAACTACTAAATATCACATTCATTGCCTCGCAGTTTCTATGCTCTTTTTATGAGGTTGACACGTGGCATATGAGGTCCATTGGTCCACACCGTCCTTCTAGATAGCCCATATCCCTGGATATCTCAAATGGACGGCATGGATGAAAATAATTCAATAGAAGAACTAGATAAATAGGATCATCTATTTGGTCTGATTTTCAACCTGGGACCATCGTAGGCAGGATACAACTAGTTGGGTGGACCAGATCAACTTATTCATTTTCCACGTGTCACTTGTCTGGTGATGAGCTGTAATTTTTAATCCAGCACAGCCGGACCCTTTTGTTACTACCTATAAATGCAAATAAATCATGGAACCTTTGTAGTTGAACTGAAGCATGGATTGTGGTCAATCAAGAGCAGTCAGTTTCTAATCAGGGAAATCTGTCTTTGATCCTGACCGTAGCTTGATGGGTCTTTTCCTATACAGGTAAGGCTCATGGGAAAATGGTCCGGATCCGATTTGGTGGGCTCCACTCTTTACATGGATACAAATCCACCAGTTTGGAAGATCCCAACTTGGTGTGGCTGAAATTGAACCCTTTTTGGTGGACCTCAGTGATGATTAAATCTTCACCGTTAAAAACATCCTAGGTTCCACTGTAATGATTATTTGCATCCAACCCGTTGATAAGGTCATACAGCCCTTAGATGAATGGACAAAATAAATATCCGTTTGATCGAAAACTTTTGTGGCCCTCAAGAAGCTTTTAACATTGGGCGTTCCATCAACACTGTGTTTTTTTTTTTTTTTTTTTTTTTTAATATAGTCCACTTGAGATTTGGATCTACCTAATTTTTCGGTTCGTACCATAAAATGATAGGAAAAAATGGATGGACGGCATGGATGAAGGTGGTGGGGCCCACAGAGCACCGACTACTAGCCATTGGTTAGTGGCAGGGCCGCTGGCCATTCCGCGTCCCCTATGCGCGTCTATCCACGAATTCGTGGGCATCCCATCTCAGCCTATGCCCTGCATTGTGGCCCACTTGAGATTTGGATTGGCCTGATTTTTGGGTCCTGGGTCGTTCTTGAGGTGGTGCATCTGATTGACGGGTTTGATGATATGTACATGTCACGTGGGCCCCACTTGATAGCAGTACCACCTGTACCACAAATGGTCTCACCACTGTCATGGTGCAGACGGTTGAAAAGGGGGCCACGTGGTGTGTTGATGGAAGCGGATTGCCTGGTGGCAGGTGCTGTGTGGCCACGGTGGTGCACGTATTTTACCCTCGCTGTTCAGCCGTTTTTACAGCTCATTTTAGGGCATGAGCCCATAAATGCAGTAGATCCAGAGCTCAAGTGGACCGCACCACTGGAAAAAAAGTGGTGATCGAATCCCCTCCATTAAAAACTTCTAAGGGCCCACAAAAGTTTTGCATCACCCTTGTATTTGTGTTTTTCCTTCGTTTATATCTGTATGATCATATCAACTGGTTGGATGGCAAATAAAAATGAATTAAAAAAATGAAAAATAATAAAATAATAAAATAAAAGAATTTAAGTTATAATAGTGACCCGGGAATCGAGCACCTCATCTGAGCCTGATTCTATACTTCAATTTAGCTAAACTTGGTTTAACACCCTCTTCCATAGCTCAATTGGTAGACTGATCAAAGGATACCTCGTTTCAACACTGAGGTATTGGTATCTATTCCCGGGTGGTTAGAGTGAAGTGTGATCTGACAGTGTTGTGTACTAACAAGCTTTAAAAAACTAAAAACAGAGAAAAGCAAGACTCGGTTTCTAAATTAAAAGAGAGATATTTCGGGCTCAAGACAAATCTTAGGATAGGAGTAATTTCTCCAAAAAAGACTAGTTTTTAGTTTAAGATTATCTTTCGATTCAAATTTTATTATATTTATTATTTTCAGTAAATTCCGTTTTTACTATTTTTAATATTTTAAGAGCCCAAAGCAAACTAGGTCTAAAAGTTTGATGTAGACTAGCCATGGAGCCGCAGTTATGGTTTTCCAATCGGAGATCCATGGATCACAGACAGACGGTCCCTCCCTCATGGCCTTTGATGTGTCGGAAATATTGAAAAATAAAATAAATTATTTTCTTTTTAAAAATACTACACACACTTTCACTTATAAACTCCAAAATTTCTCCATTCATCTCCAATGTAGGACAAAACACACAGCAGTTTTCCATTTGAAATTTCCAAAACGAAATCTTGAAATTTTCCAATATTTGATTTTTTCAAAAACCACAAATTTCAACATGTTTAGTCCCCCGTTAGGTGGGCCATAGCATGGACATGTCATGGCCCAAAGACGCTGCTGATCTGCTTGTCAAGTGGACCACCATGTTCTGTGATGATGGATCGTAAATAAATTAGGGAAATTTCCTACTGTACGACCTATTTATGGCTCACCAGCCATTTTAAGCCCACTTCTTTTTAATCTTCCAAGAATACACCCCTCTGTACGGGCGACTTTTCAAGGGATCAAAATACCCCCGTCATTCATTCCTTCCGAAAGTCGACTGGCCGGTGTGCGAAGACTAGCGCTGACTCTCCTCGACATGGCCCCCACAATGATGTGTATTTATTATCCACACCGTTCATCCATATTTGGAGATCATTTTAGAGCATTATGGGAAAAAAGAATTATATCCAAAGATCAACTGGCCCACACCACAAATAGCATTGGGAAACTTGATTTTCACTGTTAAAAATTTAGTGGGGCCCACCATAACATATATTTTCCATCCAATTTATTCATAAGGTAACATAGACATGGATGAAGAGGAAAAACAAATTTCTTATTGATCTAAAACTACTGTGACGCCTAAAAGGGTTTCAATGGCAGACGTTCATTCCTCCACTGCCTTTTATAGTGTGGTCCACTTGATAGCTAGATCTGTCTTATTTTTTGTCTCAAGCCTTAACATGAGTTTGCCAAATAGATGGATGGTTTGGATATAACACATACATTATAATGGAACCCATAAAAAGCAGTGGGGATTCCCACCGGGTAAAAAGAAGAAGAAATTTTTATTATTTTTTTTCTCTCCTACATTTTTCTCTAATACATGTTTATATAAATATTTATATATAAGCATATATAAAAAAATTCTCTTTTTATTCATTTCTTTCTTTATTCATTAATAAACATATCTCTTAGACCAGAATGAGTTACTTGACATGTCATATAGGATTTTGAGATAGGAGATGCTATTTTAGCTAACCAACCTACTTTTTTTCATGATAGAGAGGTAGGAGATGCTACTTTAGCTAACCAACCTACTTATTTTTCAAGATTCCATCAGGTCGATGGTCGAAAATCCATTTCATTCACTTCGCAGTCAATTTCAATCAATTCGCGATCAATTTCATTCATTTCATTCACTTCACGGTCAATTTCAATCGGTTCGCGGTGAATTTCATTCATTTTATTTCACGGTCAATTCCATGCATTTCATGGTCAACTCCTTTCACTTTCACGGTCAATTCGCTTCACTTCACGGTCAATTTCATGCATTTCACAGTCAATTAGCTTCACTTCACGGTGAATTCCGGCAATTCCCCTTCACTTCACGGTCAATTTCCTTTACTTCATGGTCAATTCCCTTCACTTCACGGTCAATTCCATACATTTCACGGTCAATTCTCTTCACTTCACGGTCATTTCCATTCATTTCACGGTCAATTTTAGCGATTCCCCCTCACTTAACGGTCAATTCTATGCATTTCAGGTCAATTCCCTTTACTTCACAGTCAATTCAATGCATTTCACAGTCAATTCCCTTTTACTTCATGGTCAATTCAATGCATTTCATGGTCAATTCCCTTCACTTCACGGTCAATTCCATGCATTTCACGGTCAATTCCGATGATTCCCCTTCACTTCATGGTCAATTCTATGCATTTCACGGTCAATTCCCTTTACTTCACGGTCAATTCCCTTCACTTCACAATCAATTCCATGCATTTCACAGTCAATTCCCTTTACTTCACGGTCAATTCCCTTCACTTCACAATCAATTCCATGCATTTCATGGTCAATTCCCTTCACTTCATAGTCAATTCCAAGCATTGCACAGTCAATTCCCTTTACTTCATGGTCAAATCAATGCATTTCACGGTCAATTTACTTCACTTCACGGTCAATTCAATGCATTTCACGGTCAATTCACTTCACTTTACAGTCAATTCGATGCATTTCACGGTCAATTCACTTCACTTCAAGGTCAATTTGATGCATTTCACGGTCAATTCGCTTCACTTCACGGTCAATTCGATGCATTTCGCGGTCAACTCACTTCAATTCACAGTCATTTCCATGCATTACACGGTCAATTCTATGCATTTCATGGTCAATTTCGGCGATTTCACTTCACTTCACAATCAATTCGATGCATTTCACGGTCAATTCTCTTCACTTCATGGTCATTTCCATACATTTCACGGTCAATTCCCTTCACTTCACGGTCAATTCCATGAATTTCACGGTCAATTCGCTTCATTTCACGGTCAATTTGATGCATTTCATAAGTCAATTCCCTTCACTTCATGGTCAATTCGATGTATTCCACGATCATTTCCCTTCACTTCACGGTCAATTCCCTTCACTTCATAGTCAATTACATGCATTTCACGGTCAATTCCCTTCACTTCACGGTCAGTTTTTAATGGCGGGCATTCAATCACTAGTGGTTCACATGCGATTTGGATTTGCTTCAATTTTGGGTTCATGCTCTAAAATGACTTGGCAAAATGGATCGACAATGTGTATACAACCATATCAAGTTGACTTGGCTAAGTTTTGAGTCAAGTTAGCAAGCTTTAGGGCTATGAAATAAGTACTACACCGGAAAGTTTTATGTGCAACTTCCAATGTTCCTAGAATTATCAGAGGTTGGCTTGCATGTATAGCTTCTTAAATTGATTGCTTGAACTCATTAATGTTATTGTCCAAGAAACTATAAGGCCTTCTTCAGTCCATTGCTTGCACACATTAACTTGTTTTATTGTCCAAGGAATTCTAGGGCCCTCAAGCAGCAGGACATGTATGTTGCTCTGATGTTGTCCATATTACTGGGCCCACGTCTTGGAGCCGTAGATTGTTCTGCTTGCCCACCGTAGATGGACTATTCCCAAATATTCTAGATCGGAAGTTCCTAACTCTTTGATTAGTGGCCTACAAATGGGCAATTAACAATAGAAAAATGGACAAGGACTTGTATAGCTAGGGTCTTCTTATTTGAAAGATTCTATGCCATCCCCCATCTACAATGAAGTGAACACCTGAATGAAGTGAAAGTACAAATATCAACTCAATAGAAAACTTCTGCAACTCTTAATAAGTTTTTAATAGTGGGCGTAAAGTGGATGGACAAGACTGGATTAAAAAACATAAATCATGGTGGACCCCAACCCGGTCGACCGGGTACAACCCAGTCGACCCCGAATTGTTGTCCAGTAACCCGGTCGACCAGGTTAGGACCCTGTCGACCCCGACTGCCTACCACACAAAGAAACAAGGTCGATCGGATACTAACCCGGTCGAGCAGGTAACTGGACAGCAATTCAGGGTCGATCGGGTTGGTTATGTTTTTTATCCGGTCTGTCCATCCATTTTACAAGTTGTGTAGGTCTTAACTCAGACTTTATGGAGCCCACCTTGATGTACATGTTTTATCCACGCCGTCCATTCATTTTCATGATCATTTTAGGGCATGAGTAAAAAAAAATGAGGTAGATCCAATACTTATGTAGTCTTTTAGAAGTTTTCAATGGTAGGCATTCAATCTCTATTGTTTTCTATTACGTGGCCCACTTGAGCTTTGGATCTACTTCATGTTTGGATCCATGATCTTAAATCATTTAAACAAATGAATGAACAATGTGGATATATAACTCATACACCAAGGTGGGCCTACAAGGTTTTGGCTTGGACTAGTTTGAATTTTGGTTTTCAAGGTGAAATTCCACCACCATTCTAACCTCCATTCCAAACACGCGTGAAGAAAAATGATTACCCATTTACCTCTAATTTATAATAGTTATAGTAAATCAAACCGGCCATAAACCCTTGATTGGTCTGCTTTGACTGTCTAGTTCTTAGATGATCTTTCCAATGAGTCACAACCAAAAGATTACACCACTGGTTGAGAACAATCCAACTCATCACAGTTTTTGTACGGTCTAGGGGAACGGTAGTGCAAATCCAATGGGTAGGATTAACTAATCACTAGAATCTTTTACCATTGGTTTATACTTGATGTGGCTCATGAATTAGTTCGAATCGGTCAAAACATTCAATGATCTCCAAGGTAACTGGGTTCTCACATACACTATGATCTGTCCATCGCAGTAGTGTGACAAGTATCACTCAGATTTTGAAAATATTACAAAAATATCTTGAAAAATACACCAAAAGGTGTTATTAAGATATTTTTAAGATATGGGTAGATTTTAGAATATGGCATTTTTATTGCAATTTTCACAATCATTTCGATTTACTTCACGGTCAATTCCATGCATTTTCCTTCACTTCACGGTCATTTCCATGCATTTCTCTTCACTTCACGGTCATTTCACGATCATTTCCCTTCACTTCACAGTCAATTCGATGCATTTCACAGTCAATTGCCTTCACTTCATTGTCATTTTCATGCATTTCACGGTCAATTTTGGCAAATCCGCTTCACTTCACGGTCAATTCCATGCATTTCACGGTCAATTTAGGAGAATCCGCTTCACTTCACGGTCAATTTCATGCATTTCACAGTCATTTCCCTTCACTTCACGGTCAATTCGATGCATTTCACGGTCAATTCCCTTCACTTCATGGATATTTTCATGCATTTCACGGTCAATTTCGGCGAATCCGCTTCACTTCATGGTCAATTCCATGCATTTCACGGTCATTTCCCTTCACTTCACGGTCAATTCGATGTATTTCACAGTCAATTCCCTTCACTTCACGGTCATTTCCATGCATTTCACAGTCAATTTAGGCAAATCTGCATCCCTTTACAGTCAATTCCATGCATTTCACGATCATTTCCCTTCACTTCACGGTCAATTCAATGCATTTCACAGTCATTTCCATGCATTTCACAGTCAATTTCGGCAAATCCACTTCACTTCACTGTCATTTCCCTTCACTTCCCGGTCAATTCGATGCATTTCACAGTCAATTCCCTTCATTTCACGGTCAATTCAATGCATTTCACAGTCAATTCGATGCATTTAAGGTAGCCTTGAGTTGAATGGAAATGGAAGATGTAATGTGATAGTAGTATGGAGATTTAATGAAGAAAATGGGTGAAAAGATGGAATAGGGATGGAAGAGATGAGTTTGGAAGTGTATTAGAGGAAATAGGGATGGCAGGGATGAGTTCAGGCGTGTATTTGAGTGTAAGGGAGTGAATGGAGTAAAATGCATGGAATTGACCGTGAAGTGAAGGGAATTGACCATGAAATGAATCGAATTGACCGTGAAGTGAAGGGGAATCGCCGGAATTGACCGTGAAGTGAAGGGAATTGACCGTGAAGTGAAGGAAATTGATCGTAAAATTAATTGAATTGACCGTGAATTGAAGGGAATTGACCGTGAAATGCAAGAAATGAATTGGATATAGCACATATATTCGATTAACAAATTCCACTTAATTTTCCATGTTGCAAAACCTCCTAAATTCCAGTGTTTAAATTCTACTACATACGCCAAATGAGCCCTTGTGTTATTTTCAAGTTGGACTTGCAAAATTGCAATTTAAGGGCCACTTCCTGTCATTCCCTCTTGGTTAAAATGATTGTTCTTAATTGAATTTACCCGTAAATCCAAACACAATTCAATCATTTGCCAGAGAACTTGTTGCTAAACCCATGGTCATGATCATCATAACAAGATGAATTACCGATAGCTAATCAAAATGCTTATCTGCTCTTAAATTCTAATTTTTTTTTTTTTTTTTTTTTTGCAAAAAATAGATTCAGTGAACACTTCTGTTTGAGCAGTGTGGTGGGATCCTTGACATTAAGGTGGGTGAGACCTAATTGTGGGGCCCACTGTGATGTATGTGACTATATTCATGCCTTCCATCCATAAAATAGCCTGACTCGGTCGACCCTGACTCACTGTCCCACTACCCACTTATCTTTGTCAATGGCTATGGTTATAGCTACGGTTATAATCCGTAGCCATAGGGAACAGTAAACAGGCTCATTTAAATAATGTGAAAAGTTGTCCGTATGCCTGGGGAGTATTCTGGGCAGCTAAAAAGAAATGGGCTTAAAAAGGTTGTGGGCAATTTCTCAATAAACTATTTAAGCCATTTGAAGGCTATGTTGACACTCAACAGGCTTCCAGGGCAATCAGAACCGTTGATCTGGTGGACCACCATGTAAATAGAGTATAGAGAATGTAGAGGTCACATTATCTTGGCCGTTGCATTAACTGTCGGGGAATGGGCATCTAGAATGAGTGAAGCAAAAGAGATAGCAACTTTCATTAGGCAACATGCATAAGTTACACTAATCGGATGGCTGGGATTATCAAATCAAAGGCGACATTTGGTTTCTCTGGATGGAAGCCCACTAGATCAACTGCTCTGATTTCCCAACACGTGTGGCGAAAATGTTGGAGAAATGGGCCTCCATCTCCAAGAGTAGGGTAAAAAAATGGGCTGGCAGATTTTCTCAAAGCCGTGTGGCCCATGGGCTGATCTTTGGAATGGCTTTTCAGGCACTGATTACTAAACAGATGGGACCCAGTAGCCTGACCCACCTGACCTCCTGATGGCACATAGCTAGAATATTGGGCCAGTTGATGGATGGGCCAAGGTCTGTCCAATCCCACAATGGCTCATTTACGACATCTGAGATATAGCTTATCTGGGCCTGTTGATGGATGGGCCAGGGTCTGTCCAATCCCATCCGAAAATAAAAACCTAGGCCTGAGTTAGGACCTGGCCCATGTCGGGCAAAACAAACAGGCTGATGCCGGGCCCAAAATGAATATCCGCTGCCCAAGCCGGGGGAGCTGTTCATTAGGTGGGCTTCATCATGCGCCGTATGTTAGAAAGATTCCGTTGAAACTCTAAATGGCCAGGCTCAGATCAGGCCCACGGTTTCATACAAATCATAAGCCTAGACTGATTAATAAGCGAGCTTGAATTATTGTATAGGCCTGATCTTTGGCCCTAATCACCAGCCCAGGACTTGATGTAGAGCCGGCCACAGACCTATTCCTAGCTCAGATGGACTGAAAAAAGCTCGAACGAAAGTTGACGTAATCAATCGGATCTGGACCAGTCTTATGTGGGCCACGATGTAATTGGGCTCTAGGAGCATCCCGGTCAAATAAATCCATTCCGGATTGAGAAAAATTGTCGTTCAAAGTATAAATCGTAAATCAACCATAACCTTTGATCTAAGTTGAGTCATGGGATGCACGGCTTATAAATTTCAACCAAAATTTCGTTCTGAAGTCAACCGTCACCCACAAGCCTATTATATCTCTCCATTTCAGGAGAAAATGACTCCTTACTTAAATCTCCTACTTTTTAAAAAACCTATTATTTTAGTAAGTTTTAGATCAGACGTAACTTTTTATTCTTAGAGTTTTAGTATTTTGTGTTTTTTTTTTTATAGTTTACTTCTTATAATGTTAGGAATCATCCGGCATACTTAAATTAAAACTTTTTATTTTTAGTAAGTTTTATTATTTTAAGAAAATTTTAGTTTATTGATGATAGGAATCTTAATTAAAAATTTGTTTTATTATTTAAAGTCTTATAATCTTATTGAGAGAGAGATTTTAATAAAGTATTTTCAAATTTCTTAATTCACGTGGATTCAAGAGCCATGACATCTTGTGGATACAGTGTATTATTTATTTGAAAAAGACGCACATCCTTCCTTGCATCAAGTCTAGCCTGGGTGATTGGAACCGTTGATCTAGGCGGGCCACGACGTGGACAGGCCAGCTTGAAAACCAAGTGATTGGAGAATCCTAGATGTCCGATCCATGTGACTTTGCAGTCTGTTCGCGTGAAACTAATTGCAATTTATCCAATTCAATTGAACATCCAAACGCACCGTAAGCGTGGTCCGTTGATTGGTAATGCAATAAATAATTCCCCAGATTGGAAGATCCTAGCCATAGAATATTCGACCTTTTTTTCTGGTTGAATTTGAAGAGCTGCTGCATATTTCTTTCCCTAACCATTTATTTGTTGCTAACTAATGAACGGGTAGGATCTTTCTATCTTGGGGATTATTGGTGAGTGGGCCATCCAAAGTGGGACCCATAATAAGAATGTGTGGATCACTGAATCATGGGCCCCAACTGTACTGAACGGAAGACCATGGATCCCACCCGTCCATCATGATTTCATTCATTTCCAATATACCAGATGTACATATGGCCTGTTTGGATGCGCAGCAAATCACAATCGGTCGGCATTTTGGTGGAAACGATGGCCGTTTGAGCAGAAGATGATCTTAGACCTTTATTGGATGGGACACCCAAACTAATGCTAGCAATGGTTAGCTCGGCCTATGGGCCGCTGGATGGGCCCACTTATTGGTGGGCCTCTCAAGGGGCCAAGCTGCAGCTGGAATAGTAGGCTTGATGGTAGAGCTGTACACGGGTCAAACTGAGTCGAGCTTGGCTCGCAAGTAGATAAACCCACCTCAAACTAGGCTTTGCTCGATCCTTGAGCCTGACTGGCAAGCTCGGCTCGGTTTGATCGGCAGCTCAAGTCAGTTTGAGCCTATATGACATTTTCTCAAACATATAAAGGGCATGTTTAAATTTTCACGGAATGGAAAACAATAACAGCAACTCATAGGTATTTCATTAAACATTGGGCGGGCAACATCAAAATCATGATTTGAGTGTAGTTTTTTTTTTTGTTTTGTTTTTTGTAGTGATTTGTTTCGTATCCATTCCTTCTTCGCCACTAGCCGATCCTGCAGAGAATGTATAAACCCAAAACAACACTTCATTGAGTCATTTCATCAAACGCTTAGCGAGCAACATCAATATCAACATAATCGAGAGTTACTGAGCCAATTCGATAGGAGACAATTTGAGTTGAGGTTCGATCCGAGTCGAATTGAGCTCGGGCAAGCTCAAACTAAGCTCGAAATTTTTTTTAGCTAAAAAAATCAGCTCGAATTCAACTTGAGCTCAGTTTCGAACTGAGTCGAATCAAGCTTTTTCAAGTCAAGCGAGTTAATCGAGCTAACTCGGTTTGTGCACAGCTCTACTTGACGGTTTGCCCTGGGCCTAAAACATAAGACTGTTATTACATGGGCTGAGGCTTGGGCTGTATCTAAGAACCGTCCATCTGACTTCGCCCATTGGGGACCACCTAATGAACAGCTTAGATCCTCCACAAAAGCGGACGGGTGGGTTCCTGCTTGGGCCATGCATAATCATCATGGATTAGGCTTGTGCTAGGATTTACAATGTGGCCAGGCTTTGTAGTTGGATTGGGCCACACTTAATGAGTTGTGGGTCAGTTCAAACAAGAAAATGAGACTTGTCAAGAACATGGATTGGGCTCGAGCTTAAATTCTAGACCCATTTGGTAGATCGCTCTGGCTTAATCTACGGTTCGGTTCGTAGATGCGGGTCAGGCTCGGGTTGACTTCTTGAGAAGTCTATCTAATGTGCCAGGCCCAAATATTCCAATTGGGCCCATGGTTCCTTGAAAATCAATTACTCTTAACCACCATGCTAAAAAGAATTTTATCTTTTTTATAATCTTTCATGAAGAATATTTTCAGGTCAAATGGGCCAAAGCCCATCTAACCGGTTCCTCCAAACCACCCGCCAAAACAGGTCTACGTCTAGGTCTACATCTCAAGTTTAAACATTGATAGGTCTACATCTCAAGTTTAAACATTGATAAGAAGACTATTAAATAAAAAATTAGAAGATAGAGCTATCATGGTTTTAAGGCTAAAAAGAATCTGATGATGTTCTAACTGGCAAATGACTCAGACTCGATCTATCTTGAGTCACCCCAGGTCAACCCTGACCCAGGCAAGTTGGGCCAGCTCAGCTCTAACTGGCAAATCCAACTTAGACCATCCTAAACCTAGACAAGTGGGCCAGGTCCAGGTCTGGATTCATATAGTCTAAGACTCTAGGGCATGACGATTTGGACCAACTCACTTAGTTTTGAATTGAGTCAGACTCGCTCGAGTCAGCCAAGTCAGGGCTGAATTGTCTGGAATCAGACAACTCCTGGAATCGAACCTGTTAGGACCGTCCTGTCTTAAGAGTGGCTTGATTTAGACCTGACCTGGACCCCTCAGTATTTTAATAGACCCTACTAGTTCTTCAAGCTAATCCAAAACTCAACTAATCCACGCCACAAGAACAAGGAAAGTATATATATATATATATATTATATATATAGTATATATATATATATATATATATATAAGATATATATATATATATATATATATATATAACTTTCCAGATCATATGTGGGGCCCACCGTATCTTGTCTATACCATCCAATCCATTCAGAAGATGCATCCACCCGGATGAGTGGACCCCACCAGGTGATTTTTGAAGCTTTTAAGCATGATTTCACATGGTATGGCCCCACCTAATTTTTGGATGGTCTGGATTATCGGACGCCCGGATTGGTTGTTATACCTACATCACAGTGGGCCCCACATATTGGGTTGTAGGTTAAGCTTTGTGGTGGGCCACATATTGGATTTGGGTTGTGGGTTAAGATTTGTAGTGGATCCTGTCTTTTGATAGTACACTATCTCTTCTGTACTGATGGTGGGACAATAGTGTTTTTTTTTATAGCCGTTGATAGAACATTCTTTCTTCTCTCTCCTTTTTGTAATAAAATAGTACAAGATTGTACCATCATACCACCAAAAGCAAAACAATCAGGTCCATCTGTCAAAAAGAGTGGGCCATGTCTCATCCTTTTCTATGGTGACATACAATAATATGAAGATCCCATATCTATCTTTGTTGTAGGAATGACATAAATCAGGGCCATCCAAATCTATAAATAATCGATGAATTACTGACCGCAGATCTAATGTCCCTTTCCTTGGTGGCTATACATTAATATCAATATCCCCTATAGATTCTTTGCTATTACTATAATAAATTCAGATCTGCTGATTGAATTGATCGGACACAAACCATTCATGGGGTGGACCCCACCACTTCGGCCTGTGGGAGTGTACGTATAGAAGCTTTGCTAAGCCAAGTCTGTATTGTACACGTGGCAGGGTGATGTACAGATCGGGGCCGTCCATGTAGTTTCTTGTACTGTAGATGGAAAATTATTATCTGATGAGCTTATCCTATCCATCCGATGGGTGGCCTTTAAAGCATAGGTATAGAATGAAAATAATTAATGGACAGATATTCATTGGTTAGGATATTCTGATGGGTTTGATTGTTGAAACGAGAGGATGGATCCCACTAGATTGACAGCCCTATTGATCTGCCATGTGTCGTGTGAAGAGATGGGGTGTACCATATTCCAGTTCTCCCCGCTCTACCGTATTGTTTCCCACTATCTACAGGTTTTTGGTCCTAATGGCCTTGTGAGATGACGTGTTTGGCCATCGTTGTTTCCAAAATTATTAATTTTTTGAAATATGAAAATGCTCCTGTACAACAACCGCCTCTCATATGGTAGGCTCTCTGTGTCATGAATCGAAATGTTCGTTTGAAAGAGAACTAAAATTCAGTCCATCTCTTGGCCGATTTGATCCATTCATTTCAATCAAACAATCGTGAACCTACAAAATGGACTTTTCAATTTTTGGTTTGAAGATGTTTGTGGCCCACAACAAAACCAATGTTGTGTGTAATTCTAAATTATTTCTTTTGGTGTGGTCCATTTGTGATGATTTTGCACTTAAACTTGGGCCAAAGAGATGAAACGAAAACTTTTTACTTGTGAACAAATTGGATTTGCTTCAAGACAACCTAGTTAAGCTCATATAAGATGTGGATGGGTTTTAAAGGTAGGGGCCCTTGTATGCATGAGGCTGTCGTTTCATTTTGGTTTCTTCTCCTTACATGGTGAGCTCTGGTCTCGAAAGTGAAAATATTTTTGATAAATAGATATGGCTCGTGCCAAAAATTAAAATTCAATCTACCCACTAGTCAATTTGATCCGTTTTAATCAGACAACCATGAACCCAAATGAGTGATTTTTAAATTTTTGTTTGAAGATTTACGTGACCCACAACTACACCAACGTTGTGCATTAATTTTGAACAGTTTCCTTCGCTATAATCCATCTATGACGAGTTTTGCCCTTAAACTTAGGCTGACGATTTTAGACACCCTACTCTAGACTGATAAGCTGATTGAGTTTGAACCGATGGATGGTCAACCAAACCTCAATCTAAAATTCTAACTCTAAAAGCCTAAACCTTAAAAACTTCAATCTTAAACCCTAAACTCAACCCGTTCAGCCCAATAAACCTGATCAACCCAATCAGCTTAACCCTAGATCCTAAGAACCTAAAACCTTAAATCCTTGAGTCAACTTGGCGAATTAACTCACCCAGTCAATTTACCAGGTCAGCCAACCCAACTCTACAGCGTAGTCAACTTACCCAGTCAGCTTACTCAATCCTACAACCTAGTCAACTTACCTACCTAAGTCCAAAAGCAAAGCCAATTGAAAAAATGGGTGAAATCTCAAAGCAGCAACCTTCGCAACAGAGCCTCCACATCCCCTTTCAAAATAACATTTCACTTTCCAAGATGAAAACCCGCCCTACCATATGCAGCTGCGGCAAAAGAATATTTTTGTCTTCCAAAAAATGAAAATTCAGGATTAGAATTCTTTATCAACGTACGTACAAGCCTCCTAATACAACCGGATCATCTTACAAGGCTAGGTAGACTAAAAGCACTTCTCTTCACACTCCATTAATAAAACAGTAATAACGAGATCCTCGACCAAGGTTATGCACGGTATACAAGGGTTTTTGTTTCCTCTAAGTAAGCCATGTGTCCTGGTAATCCAGACCGTTGTTATGTGAGTCCCACTACAGATGGATCATGCACCAAAATCTCCTCGATCGAAAAGATGGTAATCTCCGTCTTGGGGATCTTTTCAAGTTGGATGCCAACCGTTGCTACATTTCTCTTCTTAATCTATTCTTTGGACTCAAAATTGAAAGGTTTGGATCTTCCAGTTGAATAGATATTTTGGGTATGGCCCATTAGTGGTGTAATGGAATAGATCAACGGTATGGATTGAGAATTATCAGAACTGAAAACTGGAGCCGCAGGATCTTCCTAATTGCCCTATGAATAAAATAAAAGGTGGTTGTTTTGAATAAACAACTCATGTCTGCTTAATGGTTGAAATGTGGGACCCAGCTATTTTCCTTTAGGACCCCCATAGGATTACATGGGTGGGTCCCATCATTTCAAGGGTGGGCCCCACCACTCCATAGAGTACAGATATGGTACACCAGCTTTTCCCATAAAATAAAATAGGGAAAAACTTTGATACTCTGGCAGATGGATGATACGCAGGCCCTTAGAAATTACTCAAGACTTACATATGTGGAATACAGGTACTGGAAATTAAACTGTCCAAATTATGTGCCTTAGTCATGAACCAAAAATTACGGTCAGATTGGTGGACATTTATTGGACGGTTAAGAATGAAAAGCAACAAACAAGTGTCCTCAAATCAAGGGTTAGGATTGTTCAAACAATCCGAATTTGAGAAGATCACAATAAAAAATTGGAGTTCCAAAAATTTATCGGTTCAATTTGAGTTACTGTTTTCCATGTATACAACCTAAGAGTGCATGAGTATCAAGTTTCATACGCAGACAGAGTACCAAATAACTCCACCATAAAATAAGGTTGGTGATTTGGATAAACCACTCATCTCTACTTCGGTAGATACCTACCATTATCGCAGGAGGCAACATTAGGTACTCTAGCAGACACGCCATAAGCATGCACCCTCCCATTCTACACGTGGCCATGTATCGTACATGTGCATCAATCAGAACCGTGTAAATCACGAAACCCACCCACTTTATTTGGTGTATAACGAAGAATTATATTTATTTGAAAATCCTTACCTAAGGTGATGAACTTTGGAAGTTGAAAATAGACCACAGACGGTTTCCATTTCAACTTCAGCCGTCTGTTTGATGGAAAATGAATATAATTTCAGTCTGGGTTTTTGGAAATATCTATTTCAGAATGTCCAGGAGGTTTAACAGTTTGGATTGAGGTATATGGGTACAGTATATTGTGTGGCTGTTTGCATGAGTATGGATAGTTTTTCAGAAGCATCCCTTTGGATGGTAACGTGTAAATACACTTACTTATACGCCACATATATTTCTGTCTTTTTCACGCGTATCTCAAGTGCTTACAAATTTCAACCCTTTTATATGACTTTTAACGGTAGCATACAATGCTGTATGTGAATTTTCACATGCAACGGTTTCGTTTCATCCAAAAAAAATCTTTTAAGTATAAAATCTGAGTCGTACAAAATGTGGGACGTATCATAAAGAACACCTGGATTGAAAATCAGAATGATCCATTCATCAGGCAGCAACACAGTTGAAATTGATGGTCTGAATTTATTTATCTGTGTGGCCCATATGACTAGTTGATTTCTATGATTTTCAATCCAAGTAATCCTAATGGTACGACACACCTTTTCCACGGCTCGGATTTTCCATTAAATGACACATTAGCCGAAAATATAAACGTTGTATGTGCACATTTCTCATTTTTAACCTTTATTCTCGGTGCAGAAGATGTATCAATCGGAACCGTCCATCTAATGGGCCGTAAAATGGATGGATTAAGTTCGATAACCCCATCTTAACAATCCTATACGTCATTTTTTTGCTTAATATTGTGAACCTTTTGGGTTTTTTGCCATTGATTTGAAGGCTACGGAACAGATGGCTAGGAACATCAGATCTCTATTTATTTTTTGAATAATTTTTAATCCATGGTGGACCCATCAGATGGACGGTCCTGATTGATAAGTTACTCTTCCGCTTGTAGCCTGGATATATAGATGGTTGTAACACATTCTAGTCATGGAAATCACTAAGAATCATCTCTCCTTATGTGCAAATTACGAGCCATTTATATGCAGGGCCCAAGTGGGCCACCTCTCATAATGTCGAACCATTGGATAAGATGGTTCTAATATCATCCTCATATGATAATCACAACCGTTGAAATAAGTTTCCCTAAAATGGACGTACGATGTGATCTTTTAAATGTCACCGTCCATTTTGCATGAACTTAATCGTACGGTGTTGATTAACGCATCATGGTTAGTTCTGAATCACATGCAAGATATGGTGAACAAACCCAACGAACGGTCCTTGTTGATCATACATAAAACTAGCATCAAAGAATCCATTCCAAATCCAATTTGAATATGGTGTACGGACAGTTGTCGATTGGTGGTCCTTACTTTCAGTGGTGTGGGGTCCACTAATTGTATTTGCATGGGCCTCCAGCATAAAGCAGGTGGCTCCCATTGTCGCAGTCGATGGGACTTTGGGGGACCACATGGATCTTTATTCCAATGGGCCTACTACCAGCTGCACCTCTTTAATCATACAACAGATTATAACAAATGCAATTGTAATGAGGATCTCAATGGTTGGAGATCATAGAGGATCTATGCCATGTAATTTACAGGTTGGGCTATTATAGATAATATGTTGTCTTGGACTAGTTATTATGTTGGGTGATATCTGATGGACCATAACTCATGTGGGTTGGGAATGGATTAGGTCATACCCAAGTAATGGCTTAGTGGGAGTTTCCCTCACCTTGGGGTCCATCTTAATTTATGTGTTGTATATCCATGCTGTCCATCAATTTTTCCAGGGCATGGTTAAAAAATGAAGCATATCCAAATTTCAAGTGGGCCACAATGGCCATTGAACACCCACTATCGAAAACTTTATTGAGCGCAACGTGATATTTATTTTTCATCAAACTTGCAAGGAAAAATACGAATATCAGCTTGATCTAAAAGTTTTGTAACCTTTGAAAGTTTTTAATGATGCGCATTCATTTTCTATGGTGTGGTTTGCTTGAGATTTAGATTTACCTCATTTTTTAGACTACACTTTAAAATGATTGAAAAAACTAATGGACCACATGAATATAGAACACATACATCAGGGTTACATGAATATACAACACATACATCGAGGTTGGCCCATGGTCAGGGGAACACTTGTTACCTAACCATCTCTCAAGTTGAGTAAGGGTGGCGATTGTTGGGATCATGATCAACTTGATGAGCTCACTTATTGAGTAAAGGACTAAGAATTGTAGCCGATACCCAATGACGACTCATTATTTGTGGACGAAGGTAACCCACTTAACCAAACCTAACCCAACTCATTTAATTATGATTGGATGTATTTCAACTAACCAAAACCCATTTGGCACAACTACTCTTAAAGCTTGTTTGGATTCATGGAAAGGAAAAGAAAAGAAAAGAAAGGAAATAGTACTTTACTTTTCATGAAACTTTATTTTCCACAGTTGTAAAACTTTTATTTGTTGGAATATGAGAAAATCACTTTTTTTTTTTTTTTCTTCACTTTATATCATCATTGGAAAGTAAATAAATTTACTTTCTCACCTTTAATACTCATGTGAAAAATATTTTCTTACTGCAAAAGGAAAATGAATTTCTTAATGATTAAGCCCAAATGTATTACCCTTCATCACATGTGCCACATGCACCATGTATCAATGTATGTTTTAAATGAGCCAGTGTCTATCTTTAGTTATGCCCCATACATACCACTATGTGACATGTGTCACCATCCATCTTCTATTACTCTCTATTTATATAACACATCACACATGTGCTAATGTACAACATGTTATACCATCCATGTGCTCATGCCGACATGTACTAATGCATCACATGTATTACCTTTTATCTTTTCTTGTGCCCCATGTGCAAAGTGCTCTACACACTAATGTGCCATAATTTATCTTCAATTGCTTCAAATATAGCACATGTGCCAATAGTGCCAACGTGTACAAGTATTGTCATCTAAACTTTAAATGCACACATGTGCCATCATACAACCTTTCACACCTCGCGTGTAATCCATGTGCCACAATTCAATTTGAAGTACCCACATATATTACGTGTTATTATCCATCTTCAAGCATCCAACATATATATATATTATATATATATATATTCTAGTGACTACATAAAAATAAATAAAATAAAATCTTAAAAAAATATCTTCTTATTTTGCCCAACAATAAATTTGAAAATAAATTCTAAAAATTTTCAAAATATTATTTTAAAAAATATTTCATTTTCTATAATTTCTTGAAAATAAAGTTTTTCAAGAAATGTCATTTCCTTTCCTATGCTTTTCTTGAATCCAAACGGATCTAAGGCTTAAGATTGAAAATTAAGGCTTAACGTTGTCCCTATTCAATTCAACTATGTGATGCATATAAACGTACATACATTATGCACATGTATCTAATTACCGTCTATTAAAATGTGCAAAAATTACAAATTACTTTACATGTTTTTGGGTGACATTTGTTTTTTTATTACCAAGTGTCATGTTCAGTTTAGCAATAATAAAAATCATAGTGATAACATTTTTATATTACTTCAATATTAAATCATTATCAAAATACACTAGTATCATTGTCTAGATTTAAAATTTTCACAATAATATCATGAAAAGTACAAAATGTATTTATATAATTTTCGTGTTTAATTTTAATGCAATAAAATAATAATAATAATAATACTTTTATTTTCAATTATCAAAATAATTAACGAAACAAACAAAGTTCAACTAGAGTTGTCCACAAGCCAATCCAATTTTCGTTTCGTTGGGTTCATGGTCCCACATGTGGTGAGCTGTAACGCCCCGAAAATCGGGGGTCGTGCATAGACTCGACTCCCGAGTTCCCGAGTGTCACTTATCATAAATTTTATAATTTTATGATTAATCCAGTTTAAATGCGCAGCTTGAAATTTCTTGGAGCATGAAACACAACCACAACTAATCTACTGAAATGAAGAGATCAATATATACAGGTCTAAAGGAAAATAAAAGGGTCGCACAAGGCGTTGCCCAACAGAACAACAAAAGATAGTTAGGTTCAAAAATAATAAAACTGAGCCCGCGGATCAGCAAAACCAAATCCAGTCTGATCTAGCCGATAGTGAGCCGCCCATCAGCTGCAAGTAGGAGAGTTCGTCCTCCTCGTCCAAGCTCGCCTTGCCAGGTTCCTCATGTCCTGGGTCACCTGCATCTATGAATGAGTCTGGTTGGTGTTTTAAAACACCGTCCCAGAGTGGGAGTGAGTGATCAACTCAGTGTGAATCATTGGTCTCAAGTTACAACATGCACCAATTGTAATATGAACTTAATGAAAAGCAGACAATCATCAACACCTAATAACTCTTATTTAAATGGACATGCAATGCGATGATATGATGCATGCCCTTGCCACGACACTCCCTCGAGCGACTCCATCTAACGATCGCATATGGCAACACTCCCTCAGAGCGACCTCGACTGCCGAGTCGCCACCCTAACTAATGCGTGCAATGTGATCGTGTTAGCCGAGTTATTAGTTAAGTCCATTCATCCAGCAGGTTGGGGATTCTGATTCACCCTACGTATCAATGCCCTGAGCTAGTTGCGAGGCCAAGGCCCCATCAATGCGTGAGGCCAAGTCCCCGCGGTCCGTGATCCCGTCGGGTTCCTCATCCCCGACTCCAAGCACATGAGGAGTGCCGAAAGGAAGGGATCGCTCGCGGTCACTACGGGGAGGCGCGGTACCCCAGCGTAGGCCGACAGCTTGGACACAGTGTCCCATTCCACCATGCCCGGCTTACGAGGCTGTGGACCAGTTTCAGGTGGATTATTGATGGGCTACAATGGTTGCAGGGTGGTTCAGATTCCATACATATGTGAGCACACAGGGTTAACAAACAGTGTTGATCAGTTAGTAGGCTAGACCGCATGAGTCAGGCGAGCGTGAGACGAGTGACCTCGGGCACAAGGGTCCCACGTAGTCGAACTACGGCCGCCCGAGCACACCCGCCCAAAACCCACGGTCTAGCCTCGAGGCGGTCCTACCAGTGGAGCCACCTTTGCTCTCCTCATGTTTCCTGACCAACCCAAGGGTACGAATAGCAATCCCTAGCATGCCGTCTACCAATGCATCATCTAGCATATACAATCTTCATGTTCTCATGCTTCTCAACATACAATTCTGATTCTCATACCAAGCAAGGCCAACAATATCATAATACAAGTGCAAGTGAGGTGTATGTGTGTGTGGGAGGAAGTTAAGCACTTCCACCATTGCAAGAAATCATATGCACATAATCATCATACATTCTATGAAGCAACAATGTAGGGAAACAATCAACAAGGCATGAGCACCTAATCATCCAAATACCCAATCATGTGAAAGGCAATAGCAACACCAAATGAGGATCAACATGCATTCCATACGAATTTCAACAATCATGCAATTCCTAGGGTTTCTCTAGTTTCTTCAATCATAACATCCAAACAATCAAAATCATTAAACTCATAGTAAAATTGGTGCTAGGCCACATAAGAACAATAGTCCGCACCTAGGATCATTGGAGGTTTGGGAAAAACGCCCTACGAAAGAAGGCTTTGCGGTAGATCGGCCGGAATCCCTAAAACAACTTCACATGTTAGATTTACAAGCAAAACCCCTCTCCTTACAAGGGTTTTCAAAGAAAAAGAGGGTTGGATCTTACCTAAACGATCCACGAGATGAAGAGGGCGATTTTCGGATGGGTTTCCCCTTGGAGAAGGTGTAGGGAGAGGAGAGATTAATTCCCTTGGGCCCCACCTTGATTGAGAGTCCACCTTACTCTTCTTCCCTCACTCTTTCTTCTCATTTCTCCTCTTTCTCTTCTCCCTTTTCTCTCTTTTCTCTCCTAGGGCAAATTCGTATGGGAGAGGGGTGCCCAAAAGAAACCCCTTTTTATAATTCCAGATTTGATGCAAATGGCCCCAAGCTTCCACAATTTCCTAAAAAGACCACTAGGACTCCCTATTGGTGTTGGGGCGGCCCTAACACCCCTCCGGTCACCAAATTCGGCGTGCAAGTATCTTATGGCCCGGTGAGGGGCCATATAAAATTTGGGAACAATCGGAAAAACGGATATGGGATCTGAGTAAGCGTTTCCTACCTTTAAGTAGCCATTTGGGGGACATTCTCATTGATGGGGCATTTCTGGTAGCCCTCTAGCCATAACATTTATAGGGTAGGTGATCCATGGCCCGATGAAGGGCCATGCAAAATTTGGGAGCGATCGGATATGGGGTTTGATCGCACGGGTCCGATTTACGATCAACGGTCATCGTGCCACGATCGGGGCCCAGATTTGGCGGGCAGGTGTTGAAAAATACATTGAATCTTCACCGTAAATTTGGAAGAAATCCGACGGCTGGAAGGCCCAGAGTCTCAGTTTCTTTTGTCAGTGCCAGATTTTAATCTGGCATTGGTGGGGTGCATCTGGCAATTGCCAGATGCAAATTCTGGGTGTCCACTGGGTCCACGATCCGCGATGGACCACAAGCCCAATGAGACCAACGGTTCCCCCAAGTTTTATATTTTTCTGACCTTTCTCGGTCGCTGTATGGCCCACACGGCCCGTCTTTAAGTGTAAACAGCCATCTGACTTAGCGGCCCGTACTAGGCTCTATCATGGCCTGTCTAGTCTACTCTAATGGGCTAATCCTAGGTTAATTAACTCCTGGTACCCCACCACAAGAGGTTTAACCGAAAGGTCTTGCGGAGAATCTTACGTGGACGTCCCAGGACACTGTGCTGGTTGGACGGGACGTTTCATGATTAATCGAACTTGTGTGGTTCTTTACTGGTATCCCACATGTATGGGAAAACAATGAGTGCTAATGGTCATTAAGTGTTATTATAAGTTAATTAACTAAAAAAAATCAAGGTTTTTTTTGAAAATCTAAAACATTGAAAATCCAGGGTGTTACATAAGCTTAATGTCGATAGTCCCATACGTAGCATTTATGGTGCATATAAGGAGCTTGAACTTGATCGGTAGTGCACATTACATAGCTATGGATAAGCGGATTATTAATTCACCTTTCGTGTATAGATAGGTTACATGATTGTTTTCTTTATTTATTATCTTTTAAGTATATTTTATTATTGTTGTTAAATAAGTTATTATTTATTTCGAAATTTTTATTTATAAATGAGTTTGGCAAATCATAGACAAGATATTTTTTAATAAATACAAATTTACTTAAACATAAAATAACCCTAACTTGTAAGTTCTATATGCGAAATTGTCGAAGGACTTAGTTGTGCATTGGATATGGAGATATGAAGAAGTGAATGGCTTACCTTGCTGTGATGCCATTGTTGTAAATAGGGATGCTAAGGTCTTCACTTCCTAACACCCTTTAAAGAAGATACAATGGGGCTCAAACTTCTATCGATGGTGTTGGATTGGACCTAGCCTCGTTAATATAGATTAGAGGGGTGAGGAGTTTGAAACACATCAAAATTCCTCTCCCCAAGGCTCCACACGAATTGGTAATCTTAATTCCTATAAACCACTGTGTGTGTATCACAGTAGTAGCACTCTGCCCCTTACACAAATTTCTGAATGTGTCACAACTCATAGAGTCCACTAGTACACTTGATCATATCATCCAACACTTTGGACAATCCAGACCATTGATCAATAAGGCTCACCTTATAGGATTTTTACGTAACCATCCAATAAAAATACATACCATTGCCTTACATGATTTTAATTGTCCATTTTGCAGGCCGCCATTTATATGGTTAGGATAATTTAATTAGAATGATTTCTCACATTTGGCCAATCAAAGCATTGTGGGCCCAACGATCAAATGGTTTTATACATTGGAATGAGAATCTCCAATCTCATCCTTCCAACTGAAACAGGTTATTCCTGAAATATCCTGGAAAACTGCAAATCGAATTCAACTACGACAAGTTTAGGTGGGCCCCACAACTATTCCTTTGGGAAATAACTTGTAGGAAGAGATTTCCAAATCCACTTAAAACCATATGATTACTTTTCTAGTAAGGATGTGATTTTGAGTTAAACCAATCCACAGCTCTCCTTTCTACAAATAAGAAAGAAAGCAACTGACGGCCAGGATTCGCCACTTATAATTGCTCTTTCATGACCTCATCTGTCTCATCCGCATCTTCTGTCCGTTCATTGCACATAGCTTTTCTTATTTTATTCCAAAAATGCCCTTACCTAAAAGAGAAGCCCAAAAGGCATTTTCGGCTGCCTAGGATGGTAAGAGCTCGAATGACCAAAAAGCCCTTTATCTTGATCGTGACTGAATAATGGACTCAGTGTGGGTTCAATAGTACCTGTTAAGTGGTGGTGATTAGTGTACAGCATATATGGAACATATTGAAGTTAATCTAGACCATTAAAAACTTCTGATCTTATGTTTATAGAGCGCAGAACGAATTGTAAATCTAAAAAATAATAAATAAACTTCTGATTTACGACCATTAAATGGAGTACTAAAATTATTAAATTTAGTGGTCCAAACTCGTTTTTTAAAATATATGATCATTTTACACGCTTGGTCAGATATTCAGAGATCTGGTTTGAAGTACATGTATTCCACGTTTACGAAATTTGAATCACCACTACTTAACATGGAACGATGAACTCATACCCGGGACTGTAACTGAAACTCGTGTAATAAATATCGCGGTTTTCTCAACTTACCGCGGTAATTGAATAAAACGATAAATTCAAAATAGAGTAATATTTCAGTAGTCTGTTGGTCCACCGAAGTACATGGGCCAGATCGTGGTGATCAGAGCCATCCATCTGGCTTGGCCCATTTTTCATGGCTTAAAATGACTCTCTGATCATCCTATGGTTTGAACTGGTGGCCATTTAAGTTTACACATGAGAACTGTTCACATACACGCAAGGCACCACAACTTAAGGTACAGTAACATCTTTCGTGCCAACAAGACATTTATGTGAGAAATCAGCACCATTAAAGTCATAGGCCCTACCATGCAGATAACCTGGTACAAAAATTAGGTGGGTCTGCTTATTATATGCGCCACACTGTTGGAATAAATGGACAACCGATGGTTTGACTCAATACACAGGATGTCCTCTCATAGAGAGCAAAACAGCCTGATTTTGGACATATGTGATCTTCTTGGTGGGGCCTACCATTTTCATGGTTCTGATTTCCTGAAAGGGTTGCATGTTGGCGGGAAAAATGACACGGTGCCACAAATTGTGGTGCAGTTGCCTGTAGGTGATCAATTCTCTTTGACCATTTGTTTGTAGGCCGTAGTGGAACCAATCCATCCATGCATTCAATGTAAAATTTGCACCACGCCATTGTCCGTGGTGAAATCTACAGATGAATGGTTCCGATCATGAAGAGTGGTGGGGGCCAGGTACCAGTGGTTGTACACGGGTTGAACCGAGAGCTCCACTGGGCTAGGCTATTAGCTCCCCCAGCTTGAACTTGGCTCAGCTTGGTATTCGATCTGATTGGCTAGCTTGGCTCAGTTTAATCAACAGCTCAAGCTGGAACAAGCCAATCTACATCAATTTCTCAAATACATGGGCTGCACTTTCAATTTCTCACTGTATAAGACAGCAACATTAATTTACAAGTATTTCATCGAATAATTAATATACAGTATAAAAATCATGATATAAGAATATTTGTTTCATATCCATACCTTACTTGCCACTAGCTGACATTTTGTTAAGTTATTTTATTAAAAACTTGGTGTGCAATATCAATATCTAAATAACTGAGTCAGTGAATTGATTTGATCTGAGTTCCATTCAAGTTAGGGTTCAATCCAAGACAAGTCGAGCCCTATCAAGCTTGAACTAGCTTGAAATGTTTTCGAAGTATAAGCTTTTTCGAGTTGAGTCAAGCGAGCTAACCTAGCTAACTCGGTTCATGTACAGATCTACCAATGGTCCCATGAATATCAAGCTTTCCCCTTTAAAATCCATGGAAAATAACAACAGAAAAAACTAAAGGATGCAACTATGGCCCACCTCATCTTGATCTACGGTGCTGATTGTCACATGAGGCACAAAGGGTCTGAATGGGCGAAACCCAGTTAAACAGCCCAGGTCCGTCCCTTTTAAAAGTGTTCAGAGATTATCTGGACAATGATCCTACTTTCAGTGGGCCCCACCTTTTATTTCCATCGTTGCAGATCTTTTGTCTTCTAATTGTCCACTTTCAGGATCTTGATTGAACGGTTAGAACATGATCTTAAGATTGCTCACGTCGACTTTTCGACCATCAGCAAATCCAAAGTAGGGCCACCAGTTCCAACGTTCTAGGTTGACTTTTGGGCCATGGCCAATCCAAGGTGGGGCCCATCCGTTGAACGGTTCTAGCTCGATCGGGCACACAATACAGTTGATGATGTGGCACTGCCTAATATTATAATCAGCTGTTTTAGACCCTCTCCTTTATTTATATTTATTTTGTGGATTTAGTTTGTTTTATTTCATGTATTTTTCCATCGAATCTGAGCCGTCCGCTTCCATGGGCCACTCGTTCAAGTGTCAGATTTCTACCATTGAAGATTTCTGATGCAGCGACCATCCACACTGTGGACCGTTCTATGGATGGTTTGGATCGCTGAACAGGCCCCACATCCAACGGCTGAATTATCTATATGTTATCCTACACCATTCGGTCCGAGCGTACAGATTAGCAAACCTCATCAATCATCTCAGTATCTCTACAATCAATCTAATAAATTTCAAAAGATAAGCCATCGGAGATTCGCACACGTGTACACGTGTCACACTATCAAATCCATCAAATCATTGCCCCACCATGAGACAGAGCTCTAAGTTATTTTTCTTTCTTTAATTGAACAGTCAACTACTTTTAATTCCAACCGTCCATTTGGTGACCATCAATCGGACAACAGAAATAACCTTTCTGTTTATATTTTTGGTTTGAGACCCATCGAAGTAAAAACATATGTTTTTAACAGTTTATAATTGATTCATATTCATGCCATGTCATCAGCAGCCAGACGCATGTGTATGGATAGTCATACTCTCCCAGAGTATCAAAACAGAATTGAAGATTAATCTCCACCTAAATTCTCCACTAACTTTGTTATCAGTGAAATGACTAAAATACCCTTATCCTTGAAAGCTCGTGTACTGTGCTCCGTATCTTCCTGTACACGTGGCAGCATCAGATGACGTTGGCGGTCGAATTGAATGCGTACCACGGCCGTTTAGATTCGAAGATCTGCTTGCCCCAAAGATAACCAAATCCCAAGTGCAATATCAGGATCGCACTTTAAAAGTGCACGCACATCACACGTGTAAAGGAGTAAAGCGTAGGAATGATCTGATCCGTTCGTCAGTCTCCCATCGTTGGTTAGATTCTATTTACTAAAATTTAAGCTGATCCCAACTAATATCCAATCTTTAGAACTTATAGAGGATGTGCGGTCCACAAGATGATCAGATCAACCTGATTATTTGAGATGGTATCTGTAAATTGAGGATGACTTGATTAACGGATCAGATATCTAACACGTATTCTTCATTTACACGTGTGATGCAAAGGTCAATTCAGAGTTCACTCGTGTGGGGTGCACTCAGCATTGAAATGTTCGAGTGGCGTACATAAGAATGGCCAAACAGCACTTGAGTGTGAAAAAGCAACGTTTTAGTAGTACGCATGACTACTCAAATTATGTTACGTACCATGCATGCGCACGGCCAGATCATGGGCCACCTAAAGGACGAAGCATGCGCAAATTGCACTATTCAGATGATGCTAGCCGTAGGAATTTTGGCAGCCATCAAATGGACGGTTTTGGCATTATCTAATTGAAGACAAATGAATTTATAGTAAATGAAAAGTTACATTTTAGTTTGTTTTGTTTGGCTGTCATTTCAGCGTAAAAGGCTTCAAATGCCGATTTTGATACTTGATTAGAAGGAATCATGTGCTTGCAACGGACAGTAATTTCCTACTTGTAATTTTATTGGATTTTATTTTTTATTTTTGTCCATGGCAACTAGAGGATCCAGATTCATTGAAAGATTTTTTTTTAAAAAAAAACAATAGTATTGATAAGTAATTAATCCATGTGAGACCCACTTTGATTAATTTGTTGCATGTCCATGTTATCCATAGCAGCTTATTTTAAAATGTGATATCAGAACTTAAGCATATCCAAATCTTACATAGATCTTGCCACTGAAAACAATGATGAATGATGATGTAGAGCTGGTCGTGGACGGTTTTATAGCCAAGATGGATCAGAAAAGGCCTGGTCGATAATAGAAGCGATTTAAACCGTTAGACCTTAAATCAGGTATATCTTGTAATCTGTAATGAGTTATCAAACGTAAAATATATGATTTTGGAGTAAGACGAGCTACTTTAGCCACCCAATCCCACAATGCCGGTTGCTCAAGCTAGATTTGTGAAATACCATCAAATTGACGATCATTTCTTTATTTTAATTTCATTTTTATTACAAATAGTAAGTTTTAGGTTGATTATAACTCTTCATCCGTTGGGCTTTAGAAGTTGCGCCTAACATGAAAAGTGCTTAGAATAGTTAGGAAAATAGCTTGGTGAAGCCAAATAGAATACTATTTTTGGACGGAAACCTTGCACACTAATGGAAATCTCTATTTATAGGGTTACGAAGTCATTTATTTCATTCATCAATCAATTTCAAATTTTATAAAATTTATTTTTTATTTTCTTATTCTTTTCCTCATGGTTTCGAAGAATATATACAAGGACTCCAGAAAAGTTCCATGAATTCAGAACATTTATCCCCCCGAGGAAGACGGTGCTCAACCTCACTTCCTTCCCTGCATCAAATGACCATTAAAAACCTTTTTAGGCTACAACAGTTATGGATCAACTTACGAGTTTGATGACAAATAAACATTGTAGTAGGCCAACTTACGAGTTTGACGACAAATAAACATTGTAGCAGGCCCTAGGAAATTTTTAATAGCAGGCGCTCAATCACTGTTATTTCCTCTAGTGTGATTCATTTAAGATATCAATTTACTTAAATTTTCAAGCCATGTCTTAAAATAGTTTTTAAAAATGAATGAACCGCATAGATATATAGTACATCATCAAGGTGGCCTCAGGTAACGGTAACACCTACTAAGATGTTTCCATGTAACAACTAATCCACTCATCAAGCTTAGATTTTCCTCATTTCTGGTTAAAATTTATACTCTATTCCACTTATTATAATCATTCTATTAAATATTATAAATATACACTAATTTGAAATATTAATTAAATTGATTTAGTTAATTTAAGATATTAAATTTTGAATTCCATTAAGCTACCAAACACAACGAAGATTCCAATTCACATTGATTACATGGTATCTGTGATTTGCATTCTAATTTATTCTAAAAACAAGCTCCTATTATTGATTCAAGCAAAACGCGGAGAGATCCACAGATTGGATAATCTGGATTGTACTGGAATGACAACATGTATGATGAACATCCATTAATTAGGTTTTCAGTTCATAAAATTGAGACATTAAATGATCCAAACCGTTGATACGACAGGCCTCACTTTAGATGGCGCAAGCAGTATTGAAATCTTCCCTAGATTGGTTGAACGAATGTGAATCTTGACCGTCCTTGCCTATACATCTATTTGTAGATTAGCCATTGAACGGTTTGGATCTTCCATGATAGGATTATTTTTCGTGAATGAGCCGTACACAGTTTGGACCATGATAAGATAACTGCAGAGTGGGCCCCATGTGCTTCGATAGTGGCCATGCCAGGAACTATGGGGTGAATTATAGGTCCAGCTCACCCCCGCACGCACATGGTGTGGACGGCCAGAATTCGATACACGTGGGTCCGATGGTTAGGTGATCCAAACTTTCGATTTGACGGGACCAACCAACAAGGGAAAGTGTCAAAAAAACATGATCGGTAGGATTAGATGGCACCTCGTATAAAGTCGGATCTCTCACACGCATGGCATATATATATATAGGTACGTGTGCATGTGGATAGCCATCCACACGTTCATCAAATCGTGACAGTCACTGGCCGTCCGCACACATCCACACCTGCCTGAATGGCATGCTTGTGGATCCTAGTCATCCACACGTGCATCAACTCCAAGGCCACACTGCTGTGGAGCCCCGCCACACCCATAGGCAAGCACACGTGCCTATAAACCAGGCATGTGCGAGATCCAACTTTCTACCAGGGACCATCAGTCCACCGTGGCCATTTTACTTCACGGCCAGGCCAAAGGTACTGCAGATCCAAATTTTAGAGTGGGCTACACTACCTGAAATAGTGTAACGCAGGGGTATTTTTATATCCGGTTTTAGTGGGGTTGTCTATGGGTAGAGGTGTATACCGACTTGGTTAACTCGCTTGACTCGAATTGAAAAAGCTCGATTCGACTCGGTTTGAAGCTGAGTTCGAGCTAAGTTGAGCTGTTTTTTTAGCTTGAAAATGAGTTCGAGTTGAGTTGAGCTGATTTTTTTAGCTCAAAAATGAGTTTGAACCAAGTTCGAGCTGCCCCAGCTTGACTCGACTCAGATCAAACGGATCGAACCAGTTTGGTGACTCGGTTACTTTGATATTGATGTTGCTCACCAAGTGTTTGATGAAATGACTCAACGAAGTGCGGCTGGTGGCAAGTAAGGTATGTATATGAAACAAATACCATTTTTTTTTTCATAATTTTTATGTTGCTTAGAAGGTGTTTGATAAAATACCTATGAAATCATCGTTGTTGTTTTACATATAGTGAGATTTTGAAGGTGCAGTTGTATTTGTGAAAATGTTGCATAGACGAACTCGGCTCGAACCCGCCCGGGCTGAGCTACCCAGTCAGGCTCGAGGATCGAGTCGAGCCGAGTTCGAGCTGGGGTCAACTAGTGGTCGAGTCGAGTCGAGCTGAGGCCAGCCCGACTCGGTTCGACTCGATGTAGACCCCTACCTATGTGTAACGTCTTAGATTTTCAAAAATCCTTGAATTTTTTTATGTAATTGACTTATTTATCACTTATTGACCATTAGCACTCAGTGTTAGTTTATACACAGGTGGTACCAGTACAGAACCGCACAAGTCCGATTAATCAACCTTAGGAAGCCAACAAATTCGTCCGATCACTTAAACACCGAATTTAGCCACATAATTTACTCACACAGAGTCTAAATCTAACCGACCTAACACTGATTAATCAAGACAATCGTAACTAAATTAAAAAATCTACTCGAAGCCGAGTTAGATAAGGCTCGGATCTTGACTAATGGACCAAATCAACCCCGTCACTCTTTTAGTCTAAAACTGACAGTTTAGAGTAATCATGACCAAATCTCCACTTTCACTAGTTATAAATTGGTCACCCTATGAACATAGTTAATCCAAACCCTAATCATTGCCCACGAGAAATCTCAATACCTAATTCATTCCAGAAATGTCCTGATTTTCCGAACAAGCTCTTGACCGCTCGTTAGTGGGCCACTAGTTCCAAAACTATAGAATAATGTCCGTCTTATTGGGCTCGACGTCCATCGTGGGATTCGGACCTGGGTAGTGTCCAGAACCACTCAACTTGAGCGGAAGGACGAGTGTATGAGAAGTGCAAATACCTTAAAGAAATAAGCTAAAACTTAAGTGAATTGGGTTGCCCACTCTTACACAAAGTTGAGAATTTCGGACCGTCGATTTACGACCAAACTTCACACGTAGAGTAAGGATATTTTCCCGCTCATATCCGTATAGTCGCGGCCCCAATCGACCATCGATGACCGTTGAACAGACTTCTAATCATATTTGTCGATCGGCGCATCCAAATGGCGGGCCGATCATGTCCATACGTAGATAATCATTAGGGCTAATTATCTTACGGTGTATATCAATATGTACACCCCATAGTGGGCCCTAGAGGTTAGAAAAACTCTCTCATATGGCCAGTATAGTAAAACCAACCCTTGGGGCCATTTACACCAAATCTGGCAATATAAAAGGGCCTCATTTGGGCACCCCTTTTCTCCCATACGAATTTCATGCCCTACCTTGGTGAAGGAGAAGAGAAAGAGAAAGAGATAAGGAGAGAAAGAAAAACGGAGAGAAAGGTAGGCCCAAAGGAGGTAGAATCTTGTAACCTTTCTTCCCTCTTCCTCAAGAAACCCTCTATCCACAACTACAAACACAATCTTTAATCGATTGGGTAAGTAACCACTCTTCTTCTTTAGAAACTTATTATGTTAAGCTAGGCCTTGCATGTATTCTAACATATAAGTACGTTTAACTCAGGATCTCTACAAATCAACCCGCGAGTTCGGCAACCCTAGGTTGATTCTTCAAGTTCTTAACGATCCGTAGGTACGGACCATTATCCTCAAGTGGTCAAGTACCAATTTTAGGATAAATTTAATGATTGTGGATGCTAGATTGATATGCATGTTTAAATTAGAGAAAAACCTAATTAGGAACCTATATGATAAGTCTACCCAACATGCATAAAATGATAAATTGAGGTTTGATGTTCTTCAAATTGATTGGGCATGAAATTTGTGTTGCATGTTCATTCTTGCATCTCATTCCTTTCTTTTATTTTCTTCCCTGTTGTATGCATGGATGAAATTTCATGCACTATGGATGATGTGTGATCTTTTGTCTCTTAAGTAGTCTGCCACTACGCGCACACGTGTCAAATTTAGGCCGTTAAAATGTAGTTGCATTCATTTAATATCCTGAAATTTCATGCTTTAATGCATTGTATGCTTAATTTCATTTGTACTTGAAGATGAACTCTTAGCTGCTTAGACTGTTATTAAATATAGCCCATCCTCTGGGTTAGTCAGGAATTTGAGAGTAGTAGGGGTGGTCCCGTTAGTTGGATCATCCTGTGACTAGGCTGACTGATTTAGGGGGACGCGAAAGGGCGACAGTAGTAGGACTACATGAGTTGCTTGCACCCAATGTAATGCATTTCGTGATTGCCTGAACTTAGGCGACCTAGTCCATCGACTGACCAACCATGTTTGTTAACCATGTTTGCTCACGCCTGTTTGGAACCTGCAATACCCCTCGCCCACTGACGCCCACTGACAACAGCTAGAAATTGATCCACAGTCTCGTGAGTCGGGCATGGTGGAATGTGATACTATGTCGGAGTTGTCTGCCTACGCTGGGGTGACGAGCCTCCCCGTAGTGATCCGCGAGCGATCCCGCTTTCCAGCACTCCTCACGTGCTTGTAATCGAGGGTGAGGAACCCGATGGGATCAAGGATCGCGGGGCCCTGGCCTCGCACGTTGAAGGGTTATGGCCTCGCAAGCGGATGAGGGAATTGATATTGTCGAGCTGTACCAGTTTTCCTAACTTGCTGGATGAACGAACTTAACTAAAAACTCGGCTAATACATTATTCACGCATCGCATTAGCTAGGATTTGACGACTCGGCAGTTGAGGTCGCAATGAGAGACTGTTGGTCATGCGCGATCGTTAGACGAAGTTGCTCGAAGGAGTGTTGTTGTGAGGTCATGCATCATATCATAATTCATGCATATGCAATAACAAGATTAGTTAGAGATGTGTGAATGTATGTTTTTCATTAAATTCATCATAGAATTGATATTTGATGTAACTTGTGGCTGATGACACCCACTGAGTTAGCTACTCACTCCCACTTTGGGACGATGTTTTAAAACACCAACCAGATCCTTTACTAGATGCAGGTGAGGCGGAGCTCGACAAGCTGAGCGAGATGAGCATGGATGAGAAAGAGGAGCTTCTCTGCTTCCAGACTTTTGGCGAATCTTTCTAGTCTGAGTTCAGGCTACCGCTGGGTATGGGTCAAGGCTCTAGTCACTTTGGGTCACGTATGGGTTAAACTAGTTCCCTATTTAGATGACTTTGGATTTATGGTTTGGATATTTTTATAATTAGTGGCACTTGATACTGCTTTATGACTTACTTATGCTTCATGCCTGGCTAAACTCTTCATTGTTTATGAGACCATCTAAATGTAATTCAAATCTGAAGCCCATTAGGGCACCCGTGGCACCTGAGAATTCGGAAGCCAAGTTCTTACATGGCTCCTGAAAACCCAGGGTGTTACACTATGGGATGCAAGGGCACACTCAGGTAGGTGACCCGTGTGAGGCCGAACACATGTGAAGTGGAGTCTATGATGGGGTTTTGCCGAGGTCCTAACACATGGGATGTGGGGCCTGAGATATGAGATAAATAGATTCATTACCATGTTCTATTAGTTCGAGCTTTTAGAGCAAGTGATTAATTGTCATACATCACAATGGGAATGGAAAACCCACCATCAAGATCTGAGTAGGTTTGAATGGTGAGTGTCCCTGGTTCCACTCATTCTTGTGGTGTGGCCCACTTAAGTCCCATCTTAGCTTAATTTTGGGCTTCGTTCATAGACGTGGATTGGAGGGAGCGGTTTAGCTATGATCCTTACTATGTGGGGCTCACCTTGATGAATGTGTTTCATATCCATATCGTCCATCCGTTTTTTCAGCTCATTTAAGTACATTCTCCCGAAACTTAAGCAGATCCAAATATCAGGTGAACCACGCTATTAGAAAAAGTAGTAAATGACCATTAAAAGCTTTTTGTCGGCTATAAAAGTTTCAAATCAAACTAATCTTAATATTTTTTCCTTCATCCAATTCTGCTTGACCTTACCAAGGGGTTGGATGAAACATAAACATCATGAATCTATTTACGGTAGGCCTCAAGAAGTTTTTAACAATGAATGTTCAATCATCACGGTTTCTTGTGGCATGGCCCACCTGAAATTTGTATGTGCTTAATTTTCGGGAAGGCATTCTAAAATGATATGGAAAAATAAAGTCAGTGATATACAACCTATTATGAAGGTGGGCCCTATGGTGAGGGTAACACCCACTAACCTGATCCAAGTAACATCTAATCAACACCCACCGTTTAGATAGGCAGTTAGGCCTGTGTCACATAGAGTGGTGATGTGATGATGTGCCAAGATGTGATTCATAGGGTCACATGCTGTCTAAGATGGGCAGCTGCCTTTTGTACATCTTGGCTTTATGTACATCTCACCATGACATTAATCACTGAGGCAGTAAGCTAGACTTACTACTCACATCCTAACATGCATGAGCTGGCACAGTTGATGTAAGGGTCGATGTCATGAAGGTATCACGGTAGCCTGACATAGCTTTTTGTCATTGGCAAGTTCCAACAAATGCAATATGAAATTCATGTTATTATTTGTGGCCCACCTGTAAAGTAGAACAGCTGGATTTCTTAGCATGGAAGATCCAAAATGATTTTGGATCATTTGGGGTGACATATAAACATCAAGGTGGCTGCTGAGAAGGTTTTGACGGCCCATTGTGTCTTTGTCCATGACATTTATTTATTTTATGATCTTATTTTAGGGCACAAGCTTACAATTAAAATAATTAAATTCAGAGTTCAAGTGGACCTAACTTATAAGAAATAATGTGAACTGAATACTTAACATTAAAAATTTCTTAGGGGCCACAGAAGTTTTCTTCGGTTGAGTTGATATGCGTGCTTTTCCTTCATGCATGTCTATGTGACCTCATCAACAAGTTGGATGCAACTAAACATCTTAGGTCTGGAAAGGTTAATTTCAAGAATGGAGGTTATTGTCGTCACTTTTTCATATAGTGTGGTCCACTTTAACTTGGATATTCTTCAATTTTAGGTTTATGCCTAAATAAGCTAGTAAAACAGATAATGGACATAGATAAAACAAATAAATCTATAGCAAGCTCACAAAGTTTATTCAATATGCTTAGAGTGCATTTAGTTACTTGGGCTTGCCAGGTGCCCACCTTCAGTTGGAAACGGATTGGCTACTCCCCCTGCCACCAGCCAATGACCGGTGGTTGGTGCTCTGTGGGCCCCGCCATGATGTATGTGTTTCATCCATGCCGTCTATCTATTTTTCTAGATCATTTTAGGCTATGAGACCAAAAATGAGGTATTTATAAATCTCAAGTAGACCACATTATTGGAAATAGTGTCAGATGAGTGTTGACCATTTAAAACTTTTTGGGGCCCATAAAAGTTTTGGATCAAGCTGATCTTTGTTTTTTTCCCTTCATCTAAGTATGTATGACCTAATCAAAAGATTGGATGTCAAATAAACAATATAGTGGGCCTTAGGCGGATTTTAATGGTGGATATCCAATCACTATTGTTTTCCTGTGGTGTGGTCCAACTGAGAATTAAATCCCTCTCAATTTTGTGATCAAGATCTAAAATGATTTTTAAAAATGGATTAACAGCATGGATGAAACACATACATCATGGTGGGGCCCACAGAGCACCGACCATCAGCCAACGGGCTAGTGGCAGGGAGTGGCAAAACCATTTTCCCTTCACTGGAGATGTGGTGACGTGGTGAGATGTGATTGATAGAGTTGCTGTCAAAGATAGGTGCAGTTCTTTGGTACATTTCACCACCACACAATGTCTTTGTCGAGGATGGTGCAGGTCTGATTAGCTTATCTACATCTTCACTTCCTAACATGAACTGAAGTGGCGCAATAGATGTTAGCTTTTTGATGCGCAACCTACAACGCTAGTATGAAATTTGTATTACTATTTGTTTGAACATCATGGCCCACCTGTTGAACGCTGAATTTTTTAGTACAGAAAATCCAAAATGATTCAACCTGATGAAAGGCTCTGGATTTTTCACCTGTTCTATATTTGCTAGGGCTGAAAGTTGGGTGGGTTCAACCCGACCGACCCGTGACCTGATGTTGGGTTGAGCTTGGGCAGGATATATGAGGTCCGATCTCAAGCTTAGGCTAAACAAACACCAATTCGATAAAACTTGGCTTGGGCTTGAGTTGAGGTCTAGGGTTGCTCAACCCAACTGAACCCAACCCGAACCCAATCAATCTACAAGTTATTTAAAATTATAATAGTGTGGATAGTTTTTGTCGAAGGTACACTAGTGATACCGGGTCTCATTTATCCACGTCATTTCCAAGAACTTAAGCTAATAAGATATGCCGGATTTCTCTCTCCCAAATAGATTGCTTACTATGCTACGTTACTTTTTAATGATTAATTAATTGTCTTATATTTTAGCTTGTTTTTTTAAAGAAAAAAAAAAAGTTCTTTACGATGAATAATCACATATATAATTAATAAAATCATAAATACAAAAAATAGTTCTTATATTGAAATATAAAAATTTAATGTAATAACGAAAATATTAGCACATATACACCTAGCCAACCCGATCAACCCGACCGAGCTTGCTTGGGTTGAGAATTTCCAACCCGAAATTGGATTAGGTTGGGTTAGGGTTGAGGTAAAGGAACTTGGGTTGAGTTAGGGTTGAGGACCAACCCGACCCAATCCATCCCGCCGGACATTCAGCCCTAGTATTTGCAAGTTTTCTCGCTCGTGGATGGCAGGTACTTCCCCGTTAGGTTACATGGGAGCTGATTAGGTGCATCCCCTGCCTCACCCAAGATGGTGAGGCCCTTACCGTGGGGCCCACCATAATGTATGTATTCTACATCCAAGCTGTTCATCCATTTTTCCATATTATTTTAGTGCAGGAGTCCAAAAATGAATCAGATCCAAATATCACTTGGGCCATTTGGTAAAAAACAGTGGCGAATGACCATCAAAAACCTAAAAACTACTAAAGTTTTGGATTAAGCTCATATTTGTTTTTTTTTTTTTTTTTTTTTCCTGTATGACCTTACCAATATGTCGAACGGTGAATAAACATTAACGAAAAAAATTACAGTGGGCCATACGAAATTTCTAACAGTGGAGTGTTCAATCACCACTTTTTCTTTTAGCTTGGTCTACCTAAGTTTCAGATTTACTTTAATTTTGGGATCATGTTCTAAAATAATCAATCAGATGAATAGCATGGATATAAAATACATACATCAAGGTACACATGGCTATATTTAAATAAAATTAATCTGTTTCCAGTTGCTGGACCCCACAGTAAGTATGAGTCAACCAAAATTCATCTTTGCAGAACAATCCTAACCCTTGATCAATGGTCATTTTATTTATTGAATTACAACCGTCAACAATTTCTCATTTTGACTGTCCATTAAATTCTCATGATCGATCCATTCAGAAAATCTAATCTGTGAAATCTTATGTTAACAAGCGATCAAGATTGCTACCACGACTTAAATGATTCAGTTTAGTGACTGTGTATCAGTCATAACACTATGCCAGAGTATCAGAAGTTCTCATTTTCGGTCCTTGAAAATGGGATTTGGATTCGGTAGTGACCCCTCCACCACCCAGGTGGTACTGCTCAGTAGTGGAAAAGTTCAGTGGCCCACCATGATTTATGTATTTTATCCATGCCGTCCATCCATTTTTCCCAGCTCATTGAGAGCATGAGCCCAAAAATGAAACAGATCAAAATCTCAGGTGGACCACACCACAGGAATAGTGGTGATTTAACGGCCATCATAAAAAACTTCTTGAGGCCACAAAATTTCGGTATCCAACCTAATCAACAGGTTGTTTTTAATAATAGGCACTTAATCACCGTTGTTTCCTATCCTATGGTCCACCTGAAATTAGATCTGCCTGACTTTTGGGCTCATGCCTTAAAAGGGCTGGGAAAATGTATGTACGGAGTGGATAAAACACGTAAATCACGATGGGCCCTCAGCACCGAGAGGGGACACTACCGAGTCAAGAGTCCTTCCAAACTAGAAGCTTCCACTTTGGACGGACTACTTGACCTTATCAACAGGTTGATTGGCAAATAAACTCTACTGATCAACTTACAGGGGGCCCTGAATTTTTATTTTATTTTTAACGGTGGGCATTCATTCACCACTGTTTCCTGCGATGGGGTCCACCAGAATTTGGATGAGGTTATTAATTTTTCTTACCAAGAACTAAAATAGGCTGGAAAAACGGATGGACGGTGTGGATATACAACATATCATCAAGGTGGGCCCCACAGTAATATAACACATCAGCTCCCTTGCGAATGTCCCTTACTTATCCACCCTCAAATTCCCGCGATAAAATCACGCTAATTTCAAAAACCCGCGGAAAACCCAACAAAAGGGAAAAAGAAAAAAATAAAAAAAATAAAAAATAAAAACGAAGTGGCAGACAGAAGATTTCTATCGGATCAGAGCCCCACAGTCGCATATACACCGAAAGCACGGTATATAGCAACTCTCTCAAAAGAACAGAGCAAAAAAATTCACTCCCCTTTCTTTCTCTATATATAACCCCCTTTCTCTTTCCTTCCCCTTCGGAAAGACCGAAAAGGAAGAAAATCCCGTTTTTCCGACCATGATCGCCTTTCTGGAACGTTTCGTGCCGGACATCGACTCCGAAACGCTACCAAACGAAACGGATATCGGCCTGTGCAAAGCGCTCGACCTGCAGGGAAGTATCTCCTGCCCCGCCCCGGCCTGCACCGACTTCGGCGGCCTGAATGGCTCGAGGCCGCTCGCTCTCGCCCTCGCCAGGCCAGCCGGACCGGATGACGTGGCGAAGGTCATCAGAGCAGCGACGCGGTCCTCGGGCCTGACTGTCGCGGCGCGGGGGAACGGGCACTCGATCAACGGCCAGGCGATGGCCGCCAGGGGGGTGGTGCTGGAGATGCGTGCGATGGACGGTCGGATGGAGCTGAGGCAGGGGTACGTGGTTGTTGCAGGAGGGGTACTTTGGGAAGATGTTTTGATGGAGTGCTTGGAGCATGGACTGGCTCCTCGATCGTGGACGGATTATCTGGGTCTGACTGTTGGTGGGACCCTCTCGAACGCAGGGATTAGCGGGCAGGCGTTCCGATACGGGCCACAGACGTCGAACGTTTCGGAGATGCAGGTCGTAACGGGGAAGGGCGATATCGTGGTCTGCTCTGAGCGCGAGAATTCAGACCTTTTCTTCGCTGTCCTTGGTGGTCTTGGCCAATTTGGGGTGATCACGCGGGCTACGATTACCTTGCAACCTGCTCCTGATATGGTCCGCTCTTATTTCTTTCTTTCTTTTTTCTTTAGAATTTCTTTGGAAATGTTTTCTTCCGTCCGGCGAGTCCGTACGGCCCATCTGCTCTTTCTCTGATGCACGTGGTTGCATGCACGGGGATGGCCCACTTGGTGGGGCCCACTACAGACTTGGCTCGATCCACTCACTGATCACGTACTTGTGTTTTTTCGGCCATTGCCCGTCCGTAACGCGACGCTCCTTTTGGACGGCTATGATCATTAGTTCGCGTGGCCACGTTTGCAAGAGATAGAGCAGTTTGGAATGTTTTCTTTCGTCCGGCGAGTACGTCTGATCCAACTGAACTCTCTCTTCTATACGTGGTTGCATGCACATGATCCAGATGGCCTATTTGGGTGGGGCCCGCTACAGATGGGGGTCGATCCAATCACTAATCTCAGTGATCATGCTGCTGTGTTTTTGGGCCATTGTTCATCCGGAATGGGATGCTTCTGATGGACGGTCTGGATCACTAGTACATGTGGCCATTTTTGCGGGAGATGGAGCGGATGGAGCAGTATGGATCTGTACTGGATGGACAGAGACACGAACGCGTTTCGCTTTCCGGGATATATGATATTAGCACCCCCGAAATACGGTAGTTCTAGTGCTCTCAGGAGGGTGTTTTGGTAAATAAAAGCTATCTTACGAAGACCAAATTGCCCTTTGGGTGGGTGGAACTATCAAAATTTTGGGTGTTGGATTAGCCATTTATGGAAGATTTCTGTGAATTTCTTTCCTTTTTTTTAGGTGCGGTGGATAAGGGTGGTGTACGGAGACTTCGAGGAGTTTGCGTCCGACGCTGAGTTTCTAGTGACTCGGAACGAGTGTGACTCGTTCGATTACGTGGAAGGTTTTGCCTTCGTTAACAGCGACGATCCTGTGAACGGGTGGGACTCGGTCAGCCTCGACTCAGTCAATCGGATCGACCCGGATCGGATCCCAGCCAACGCCGGACCCGTTCTCTACTGCCTTGAAGTCGCTCTCCATTACCGGAACCAAGACAGCTTCAAAACGGTAGATAAGGTGAAATCCCGTTGCAAAAATGACGAAAATGCCCACGTTCAGTTCCCGGGAAATCCCGTGGATAGTTCACCACCATCTAACCACTTTTAACATTCGGATATCGAGACCGTTCGATTGATAGTCAAAAAATGGATGGTTCATCAAGATTCCAAGGACAAAATCAGGTGGGTTAATATCACCTCTGGAATGTCTGGATTGGCGAACATCTATGCCACGTGTATACCTGAAGAGTCACAACACAACCATTTTTAAGGTGATGGTGAACTATCACAGGAGCATTGTTCTAGTTTCTAGGGGCATTTACGTCTTTTTCCGAAAGACTTGCTGTTTTATGGGACGAGAGAGGGGATGTTTCGGTGATTTACGTCCGTCAGATTTCCCTTTGTTCGCTCAACCTGAAACTGTCCGTACGTCCGTCTATATCTCCTTGGATCTTCTGACCCTACGAATCTGGAAATGTCCATGTTTCACCTTGTAATTACAGAAGCTGCCATCAATATTCGTTCGAAGCTCAGCCCGAAATCCATTCCTCTATTCCCAATACCAACCAGAGGATTTTCCTCGGATTCTTGAAAGCGGGGGCATTCTACCCAGGGGTATTTTCGTACTTCGCCCTCCCAGAAGTGGGCCGTTTTCCTCCTAGAAATGTCCAAAATGCCCATCATTTTCCTGAATCGACCACAAATCATATGCCGTTGATTTTTTTTCCACGAATCATCAAATCATTCCCCTCGTGAAATAATCTAAAATCTTGTCATATTGCGGGGGATGAATTTACCAAAATAGCCTTCGCATCTCCCACAGTCGAATTTTACCAAACTGCCCATCCTTGCAGATTGTGAACGACATGCTCCGGCCACTGAGATATCTCCCGGGACTGAAACTCGCCGTCGACGTCAGCTACGTCGATTTCTTGCTACGTGTGAAGCGTGTCGAGCATGCGGCGAAGGTGAACGGCATATGGGACTCGCCGCATCCATGGCTCAATCTGCTAGTTTCGAAGCGGGACATCATCGATTTCGATCGGACGGTGTTTAAGAGAATTCTCCGCAATGGCATTGGTGGGCCCATGCTCGTGTATCCACTGCTGAGAAGCAAGTAAGATTTCCTCTCCTCGCATTCTCAGTGGCATTTTAGTAATTATACTTTTTTTTAAAAAATGATATCACTGGGTAATTTTGTAATTTTGCTGGCAGGGTGTTTAACTGCTAAAAATGACGGCTGACTAAAATACCCCTGTTGATGCATATATCTACAAAATTCCCAGCCCTGTTTTCAATGCATTCCCTTCTAGAAATCGCAAATACGTACAAAAATTTTAACACGCGCGCATGTTGCATTTTTGTTGCTTTGAGGTAAGGGCATTTTCGTAATTTGGTCCTTCACACGTGCTGCTGCAAGCGTGTGGGACATCTGAGTAGTAGCCCTGACCGATCATAATAAAAGATTGGGCTTGGTCCACTCATCAGATAGGTCATCCGTATAAGAAAAGAATGAACGGTTAAAAAGCAATATGTAGAAAATCACATTCAAACCATGCATGCGGCCCACCTCATGTGCGCTGGTCTCTTCTACCCTGTGCTCTCTTCATTGTGTGGTCCTGATTTCTCACACGCTTACAAATTTCTTGCACGTGCTGCGTGTGGAGATGGAGCAGGTGAGATTTGCTAGCCTACTTGCGATCGTCAAATCTCCCGTGTTAGTTTTGAACCGTTTAAAAATTGGCGGCGAGCCGCCTATGTGATGTCGACACCACCGTTAAGCTCATGAATAGTGCCCTGCGGGACCACATGAATGTGTTTTATACACGCCGTCCGTCCATTTTGACAGCGGGCATAAGCCAAAAAAGATTAGGTAGATCCAAATCTTAGGTGGACCACATCACTACTGTTTTCCAATCATGTGGGTCACACCTTAGATTTGGATTTGCTTGAATTTTGGGCTCATGTCATAAAATAATAATAAAAGACTGACAACATACATCATGGTGGGCCCATTTGTAACTGTCCAGTAGTAGAATATGCACACAGGTATAAGTTGTATGACAATCCAGACTGTCTATTAATTGGACGGTTTAAGATTGCTTGCTTAGAATAATTTTAAGAGTTATGATTCATCCACGGTGGGACCCAAAATATAAGCGGTCTGGATATGCCTAAATCAGTGCCACACGTGAGGATGATGGGTCACCACCAACGCACAGGCTATCTCACAAAACATTTCCCTGTAGAGTGATAGGACGCGCTGTAAAGTTCAAAAGCTAATGTGCATGAAATGACAGAACGGTTGACAGAACGGAGTGTGTACTTGAAAAGGGCATTTTCGTCATTTGGGGTTTGGGCTCCTCCTGTCAGCGTTGCGACTCCTCGCTTCCACCGGTAAGGAAAAAGAGATTTGGGCGGGGCGTAACTTCCAGGGGCAGTTTTGCCATTTCGGTAAAGACAGGTGTATTTTATTGCTCACAAGGATGTACTGCTGACGCTACACTTTGTCTGGCCTGATATGTGGTGGGTCCCACCCGCAGCTGGTTGGAAGTGAAATCGCCTCAATTGACGAAAATGCCCTCGTCTGTGGTACGCAGGTGTCCTGCTTTTTAAGTTTTACGCAGCCACCTTGTATTGGTTCGAGTGGGGTGTGTTTGAGGTGATCAGGACTGTTGATCTTGTGGACCGCCATGTGGATAGACCATACACCGACGATCATTGTAATCTGACCGTTGAAAAATAAATAATCTCGATGGATGGTTGGAAGTGTTGGTACACCATTTCAGAAGTTCTGATAACCATATCTTTCTGTCACATTTGCTGTGAGGACCAAGGTGAAGGCTGGAGTACCGCTGGTTAAGATCTGGCCGTTGATTTGGTCCAACCAGAGTTTAAAGTCCATATTTGAATGGTTAGAATCGTTTCTACCGTAAAGAAAATGGATAGGGCCTACCCCTTTGAAGTGGGTCTTACAGTGATACCTATGGCCCACCTGAGGGAATCTTAAATTGGGTTGTGATGGAAAGTGGGTCCCACCTCCAAAAAGTTGAGCATTAGCCCATTTCCAATAATCACCAATTCAACTACAATAGCGTTTTGGTATGGGTGTTTTACATTGTATCAGTTGTGGAGCGAATTACACTTGATTGGGCTGTGATGGGAAGTGGGTCCCACCTCAAAGATGTCATCATTGGCCCATTTCTCATACATGACTAATTCAACTACATCGGGGTTTTACTATGGGTGTTTCTCATTGAATCATTTGTATTGTGCATCTGTCTCAGGTGGGATCTTCGTACATCCGTCGTGCTACCTGAAGGTGAGATCTTCTACCTGATTGCATTGCTTCGTTTCAGCCGTTTATCTCCAGAGGGCCCACCTCTTGAAGAGGTGCTCGCCCAAAACCAAGACATCATCCAATGCTGCATCACCAACGGCATTGATTTTAAGCTCTATCTACCACACTACCGATCTGAAGAGCAATGGAAACGGCACTTTGGTAAGCAGTGGCCGAGATTCATCGAGAGGAAGTCCCTTTACGATCCAATGGCCATCCTCGCACCTGGCCAGAGGATTTTCTCTAGGACCCACAAATCTCTATAACATTCATGGATCATCTGTTATCTTGTTTTGATATGTGTATGATTTTGATGGGATGATCTATGAATTGAAGTTGGTTCTTCCATTGTGGTGGGCCATCCATGGAAGAAGAGAAATATTTTGAGAATTTTACTTGTTGTAATGACAAGAACAATGTGGAAAATGTAAATGAGAATTTTAATTTTGAGGAAATTTTGCTTCTTATTATTTTCATTTTTCAGTGATCCTGACCGTTGGTAGATGGGCCATATGTCAAAAATTCCCAATATTGAAAGATCCTAGCCATGTAATGTTTACCCCTTCTCTTGATTGAACACCATCTCTTGCTGTCCGTTATTTCCCAACCGTCTGATCTTATGCACGTGCGACTAATGGGCCATTTAAGAGGTGGGCCATCTTCAATTATCTTATTGTTCACAGATATGCTTGTTGTTTTTCCATAGATCAGATGGTTAGGAATATCCCAATATCTAATCTGTGGCCTACTGATTTGACAATCTGGAATGATGTGCTCGTGCAGTGATTGGAGGGTGTAGATTTAAGGTTACAGGGGATGAACTGATAATGTACGTCGTACACATGCAGCATGCATATACCTCAATCTGGGCCGCCCAAACACTGACCCATGTTCAAAATGATGGTGCAATTCTATATTTGTATTCAGTGGCCATTGGAAACGATCGACGGTTCAGATTAAACTGATGAGATCTTGCTTGAGCATGTGGACGGTTGCCACAGTTTAATAAGTTGAGGCATGTGCACCGCCAATCTGGACCGTCCATTAGACCCGACCTACTCTTCATAGGCTGCCTTTAAAAATTCATATTGAATGGACAATTGAAAGATTAGATTCAGTAACATGCAAAATGGATGAACAAGACAGTTCGTTAATGATCATTCCTGTTATGGATGGTTAGGATCATCCGATTTGTGGTTTTCTGTAAGATGCTGTAAAAAAAGGTGGACTGGACGTAATGGACGGTGCAGATAGATGATATGGATTCCAAGTAGTCAACATGCAGCTAGGTGCATGTGTAAGTTTCCATACACCTCGGCCACTGAATCATATTTCTCTTTTAGCTTTACCAAAGTCAAATAGCTCATGACGGATTGTCAAGGAAAAGCTGATACTCTGGCAAAATAATACTTCATACTCACGCACTCAAAATTGTTCATATGGAAAAAATGTAACCCAAATCAAACCGTCCAAATAGTGGGACCTACTTTAGATGGATCATAAATAAAGAAAACAAACTTGGAAATGATGTCCTAACTAGTCAATCAGTGGATATCTAACTGACGGTAAAAGTGTGCAGATTGTCAACGGTTCTGAAAGAAAGTCCATTAATAAGAAGATTAGATGGCCCACTCATTCTGACTTTGTAATTACAATCTATCTACCATGGTCCCTTGATTGAGACAGTTTGAAATTTGAATTAGATACATGACACGTGTACAATCCTGCAATCCCATGCAACATAAAATCCATGTGTTTTTTTGGGAATCAGTCTATCTTTTTCGTGACCGGGAAAGGCTTTTCAAGATAAAGGGCATCAGATTCTTCTTGCAAATCTACTCGGATTTCGGTCTCTCTCTCTACTCGGATTTCTCTCTCCTCTCCATATGCTTTTTATCTCTCAAAAGTAGAACTACATATGCAATTATAGGAACATGATTTTTCGAGCACTACGAAAATCCTCTTTCCCAAATCAGGAATATAGTACACCCTCTATCTAGTATGCCACCATTTTTAGAATGTCTGTGGACCATCCACTTTAGAAGTCTGCTTACACGTGTGTCGATCTGAACCGTCTGAATTGTGGGTACTATTGTGGATTGAGCATGGATGGGAATTCATAGTGGTTGAGCAATCTTAACCGTTCGATATTGCATGTTGAATTTAACCTTTCATTTGATGGCCAGGGATTAATGGTTGTGCTTGTTCAATCGGTGTGATTGTTTGATTTCAGTCACTCGGACAATCATAGCCATGGGATTTTACCGGTTGGATTTTACGGTTATCACCATCTGAATCATCGTCACCATTGTGGATGAGCATTGACCAAAAATCTGGTCGGACAATCTTAACCGTCCATTTGGTACCCATCCAACTGACGGATATGATCATTGGATCAGCAATTTTGTTTGGGATTTGCTCCATCCACAAACATGGGACCCACGATTTTGATTGTAAAGATGAGTCACCACCGGTTAAGAGACGGTTATCTATCTGTAGCTAGCTATGTATTCATGTGCCTCAACGGTAACAACTGATGTTATCAAATGGGTTTTTGGTTAGGGACGTGTGCCCCCTACCATAGTACCGTACGGTGGCCTGTTTCCACATCCGGATTGCATCCTTAGATTGATCTGAACCGTTCAGTTCTCACTTCTAACATGCAAAAGCTATGGACCTATATTCATGCTTCATTGATGATTCTCTCCATTGAATCTTGGATTTGAATCTTAGCGGTTAAATACTCATCTTCATGCACAATCACCAGTTCAATAAATTTTCCTTCCTATGGCCCGGATAGGATAGGACAGAGAATATTAACGGTTCAGATCATCAATTAAAGAAGCAATAAGGGTGGAAATGGGCGATATACCATACTGTGCCATGGGGCATTGTGATAGTGGGGATTTAAGATTTTTACGTTTTTAATAGACAAAAGGACCGAAAACACAATAGAATCGAGGGCTTGTTTGGTTTCATGGAAAGCATTGAAAAGAAAATAATATTTTTAAAACATTGGGTTTTTCATATATTTTCTAATAATGATTTTCTTAAAATTTTAGGATTTAATTTTAAATTTATTATTTTATAAACTGTAATGTCCTGGATTTTCACTGTTTTGGATTTTCGAACATCTTTAATTTTTTTTTATGTAATTAACTTATATTATCACTTACTGACCATTAGCACTCGATGTTAATGTATACACGGGTGGAACCAGTAAAGAACTGCAAGTCCGATTAATCAACCGTTGGAAGCCAACGAATCCGACCGATCACTTGAACATCAAGTTTAGCCCCACAATTTACTCACATATGGCCCAAATCTAACCGGCTCATTGCTAACTAATTAAGACATTCATAACTAAATTAAAGATCTAACCGAATCCGAGTTAGATAAGGCCCGAATCTTGGCTAATAGACCAAATCAACCCCGTTACTCTTTTAGCTTAAAATCGACAGTTTAGAGTAATCATGACCAAATTTTCACTTTTACTAGTTATAAATAGGCCACACTATGAACATAGTTAATTCAACCCCAAATCATTGCCCACGAGAAATCTTAATACCTAATTCATTCCAGAAATGCCCCGATTTTCTGAACAAGCTTACACCGCTAGTTGGTGGACCACTGGTTCCAAAACTATAGAATAATGTCCGTCTTACTGGGCTTGACGTTCACCGCGAGACATCCAGTCGAGATCGTGACTCGGATCGCTCAACTCGGACTTACAAGGAGTTGTGCGAATATTCTTGAAACTAACCAAGAACTTAAGTCACTTATCTGCGTTCGGTCTTTGCCCAAGTTGTGGCTTTCGGACCGTTAGATCATGACCAAATTTAGGGCAACAACCTAAAGTAATGTCCTACACAAATCGGTATAGTCTCGGGCCTGATCGATAGTCGGTGACCGTTGAACTGAATTCTGATCCTACCCGTCGATCGACGCATACAAATGACAGGCCGATGGTGTCTATGGGTAGATCATCGCTAGGGCCAACTATTCAACGGTGGGTGTCGACTCCTACGCCCAGTAGCACCAAAATGGTAGAAAAATACCCTCTAGGGCTAGTATAGTAAAAACTTATCCCTTAGGGCCATTTACATCAAATTTGACACTATATAAAGGCCTTATTTGGGCACCCCCACCTCCCATACGAATTTCATGCCCTAGAGCAAGAAAAAAAAGGGAGAGAGGGAGAAGAGAAAGAACTTGGGGTATGAGTGTCGGTGCATATCCACCCTATCATCCTCTCTCTAGTCGCCTCGCCGTAATCAGAGCCGTCGTCGCAGCTCTCTCGGCAATGATTGGGGTAACTATTGAATCTCACTTGTAATCTAGGGTTCAATAGTTATTTGTCCCTAATCTCACAAGCTTGTATGCTTGTTTAGGTCTTTCAACGGTTTTCTCAAAATTCTAACCCTAGGAGCGCCATGAGTTCGGCGAAACATCACAAGGTGCGGACTATTATCCTTAGGTGGCCTAGCATCAATTCTACTATGAGTCTAATGATTATGAATGTTAGGATGATGTGCTTGAGTAATCTAGAGAGAACTTAGTCAAGACCCTACATGATAGGTTCCCCTAAATCTCATGAAATGGTTAAGTGTTGGTTATTTGTTCTTCAATATGATTGGGCTTAATTTGGAGTGGCATGTTCATCTCATATATGATTCTAGAATAACCTTCCTTGTGGCATGTATGATTGCATAAAATCCTTGTTGTATGTTTGTGCTTGTATAAATCCTTGTTGTATGTTTATGATAGCATTAATCCTTATTGTATGTTTGTACTATGAATTATGTATAGCTCTTGATCTCTTCGGTAACCCCACTCAACACGCACACACATAAATTTCATATTTTTTTGTTAGTAGTTGCATTGTAGAAAATTTGAATTTTTTCGTTTGATGTATGAGTGTATGACTTTACTAGTGTTAGAAGGCGAATCTGGAATTGTTAGAATATTATTGAAGGTCATAAACCCCTAGGCTGGTCAGGGAACTGAAGTGGGAGAAGGTGGTCCCATTGGTAGGACCATCCAGCGGCTAAACCAGCGGGTTTGGACGGATGCGAATGGACAACAATAGTTGGACTACATGGGTCGCTTGTATTCGATGTCGTCCATCACGTACTTGTCTGAACCCACACGGTCTACTTCGCTTATTGACTAACCATGTTCGTTAACCATGTCTGCTCACGCCTGCATGAAACCTATAACACTCTTCAGCCACTGAAGCCTATTGATAACCATTTGAAACTAATCCATTGACTCGAGAGTCGGGCATGGTAGAATGGGACACTATGTCCGAGCTGTTGGCCTACGCTGGGGTGACGAGCCTCCCCGTAGTAACCGCGAGCAATCCCTCTTCTCAGCACTCCCCATGTGTTTGAAATTGGGGATGGGGAACCCGATGGGATCAAGAATCGCGGGGTCCTGGCCTCGCATGTTGAGGGGCCTTGGCCTCGCAATCGGTTGAGGGCAATGATATATGGGGTGTATCAGTTTCCCCAATCTGCTGGATGAACGGAATTAACTAAATCCTCGGTTAATATTATTCAAGCATCGCATTAGATAGGATTTGGCGACTCCGCAGTTAAGGTCGCAATGAGGAAGTGTTTGTCATGCGCGATCGTTAGACGAAGTCGCTCGAGGGAGTGTTGTTGCGAGGTCATGCATCATATCATAATACATGCATATGCATTAACAAGACTATTTAAGGATCTGTGAATGTATGCCTTTCATTAAATTCATCATATAATTGATGCTTGTTGTAACTTAAGACTAATAATAACCACTGAATTAGTTGCTCACTCTCACTTTGGGGCGGTGTTTTAAAACACCAACCAAACCCTTTACTAATTGCAGGTGAGGTGGAGCTCGACGAGCTGAGCGGGGTAAGCATAGATAAGGAAGAGGAGCTTCCCTGCTTCCAGACTTTTGACGAATCCTTTTAGTTTGAGTTCGGGCTAATGCGGGGTATGGGCCAGGGCTCTAGTCACTTTGGGTCATGTATGGGTGGGACTAGTTTCCTATTTAGATTACTTGAGATTTGTGATTTAGATATTTTTATATTTAGTGGCACTCGATACTGCTTTATGACTTACTTATGTTGCATGTCTTACTAAACTCTCCATTGTTTATGAGATCATCCAAATGTAATTAAAATTTGAAGTTCATTAGGACACCCATGACACCTGAGAATTTGGGAGTCGAGTTCTTACACGGCCCTTGAAAACCCAGGGTGTTACACAAACCCATGTATTTTGATGGAATTTTTGTTGAAATTTTTCTCACTAATTTCATATTTACTAAAGAATTATTCTATAAATCAAAATATCTAGATAATATTTTCATAGGAGGAAAATCACCAAAGTATCCACCTCATTATTTTTCTCTAAGGGCTTGTTTGATTTTTTAAGTCAATGGTAAATTCTATGTAAATAAGCAATGATTATTTCCTCTCGTATTTACATCCCTCTTTCAATGTTTGATTCAACCACTGCTTTTTTTACACAAAAATCAAGAACGCCACAACATATTTGTGGGTTCCACTGTGATGCATGTCGCTTATCCACACTGTTCATCTATTATGCCTAATGAATTTTTGGCATGAGCCAGAAAACGAGGTATATCCAAAGCTTAAGTGGACCACGCCATTGGAAAAGGGGAATCGACCACTTACCATTAAAAACATTTTAGGGCCATTGTTTCTTTTGGTGTGGGCCATTTGAGTGTTGGATCATCCTCATTTTTTGGCTAATGCCTCAAAATATTGTGGTAAAATAGATGGACGGAATGGATATATCATACACTTAATCTTGGGGTCCACAATTTAAACTAGCACTTTTGAACTAGTTCCCAATGTAGAAATTTCCATGGATTTTTAAACGGGTGAAATTGTAATAATTACCCATTTCAAGGGTATTTACACAAGCTCTTAAAAATCAAACACACCCTAAAAAGTAATGAAGTAAAAAAATTTTGAAGACTAAATGATATCTATAAGACATTCAACTTGTAAAATACATACCGATACGTACAATAATTAGATGAGCTGCACATGAATTTTAATATTTTCAAATTGTGCATATTATTTTTATGGCGTAGTTCACCTTATATTTAGATTGAATAAATTTTAAATTATTCCTGACATTACATTTATACAGTGAGCATTATGGTAATATATTCGTTCTGTGCAACAAAAAAAAAAAAAAAAAAAGGTATAAATATTGTAACCTAAAAAGCACATACCTATAGTTTAAGTTCTAAGAGTCATTATTTGGAAAATCATAATTCATGAAATTTTTTGTAGTAAAAATTCCTATTTACAATCATAATTCGATTTGAATAAGTTATAATTATTTACTGGTGTAATTGGAGTAACGTTTCCAATGTCAATGTTGACAAGGAAATTGTTTGTAGAGCATTGTATAATTTTTGCATGTGAAAATTGTGCAGCCCACAGTGATGCATGCATCTTATACATGTTGTTCATTTGTTCTAGCAGATCATTTTAAGGCATGAACAAAAAAAATAAAAGAACCATAAATTCGAAGCTCAAGTAGGCCACACCATAGGAAATGGTGGGAATTGAACAATTAACACTAAAAACATGTTAGGGGCCACATATGTTTTAGATCAAAATGATATTTGTATATACTCTTTGTACATGTAAATGTGATCTTATAAACAGGTTGGATGATTGATAGAGTTGTACATGAACCGAGTTAGCTCAGTTAGCTTGCTTGAATCGACTCGAAGTAGCTCGATTCAACTCAGTTTGAAATTGAGTTCGACCCAAGTTGAGCTAATTTTTTGAGCTCAAAAAAATTTCGAACCAAGTTCGAGCTCGACTCAACTCAGATTGAACTCCCAACTCGAATCGAACTAGTTCGGTTACTCGATTATTTTGATATTGATGTTGCACACCAAGTGTTTGATGAAATGACTCAAGGAAGTGTTGGCTGGTGGCGAGAAAGGTATGGATATGAAACAAATACCCTTGTATCTTGATTTTGATGTTGCTAACTGACTGTTTGATGAAATACCTGAAAATTATTGCTTCTGTTTTACGTACTGTGAGAAATTGAAGGTGCACTTCACGTGTTTGTGAAAATGTCGCACTGACAAACTCGGCTTGATCTTGTCTTGAACTGGCGCAAGCTGCTGACTGAACCAAGCCGAGCTAGCCAATCAGGCTCGAGGAGGGTTCGAGCTGGGGTCAGCTAGTGGTCGAGCTGTGCTCAGCTCAACTCGGTTTGACTCATGTACACCTCCAATGATTGATATACATTCCTTACAAGCCTTGGGAATATTTCAATTTTGAAATGTGGATTGCTTGTCATTAACCCCATGTTTCTTATGGTGTAGTCCATTTGAATTTTTAATCAACCTAGAAATAAAATGATAAAACAAATTTACGACATGGATCACAAACATACATCATAGTGGGACCCACAGATTTCAACATTACTCTATCTCTTTTTGATTCCCTACATTTGGATGTAGTTTTATTTTTCTCTCAAACAAACAACTTTCAAAAGCTATTATATATTAGCTATTTACCTTTTAATAAACATCTATAATTCTAATTAAAAAAACAAACACCCCACCTAAAGTAATTCTCAAACGTACGATTATTTGGCATTATAGATTTTGAAAATATCAAGAGATTTTAAAAATCTCCGCCGTATTTCGAACCAAACAAACGCTATAATCCGAGGAGATCTTCGTTCATTCCAATGTCCCATGCACGAGAAAAATACCTTTCTCTTTCTCTTTCTCTCTTTCTCTCTCGTAGTTGCATGCATGCCCGCATCACAAGGAAAAGAGAAACCTCGGTTTCTCAGCTCATCTGCTTTGATGTGGTTTCTCTTTCTCTTTCCATCACAAAACAAGATTTCTCACACTTTCCTATATAGATTCTCTCTCTCCTCCTCTTTCTTAAATCCACTTGGGTTTTTTTAATTCCATACGATTCTTGTCATTAGATCTCAAATCCATCTCTTTGACCCGGGAATTCCATGTTTTTTGAATTTTCCAGCAGTTTCTAACGTACACATGGTTTTTATGAAGAGGAATATATGATACTCGGGTTGTGTATGAGGCTTCATACACAGGCACTCAGAAATTGTCTACGTGGTATACATGTTTGTTGTTGTATCATTTTTCATTTTTAACTGTCCAATAAATATCTGCCAATTTGATAGTTGGATGGGAACCATGATTTGGACAGTCTAATGTAACTTATATGCCATGTGTGCAATTTTTAAGTGTCAGTATATCATCCATCACACTCTACTGGAGTATTAATGTTTTTTCTTTTCTTTTTTTTTCTTCTATTGAATGAGATGCCTCAAGGCTGCTTATCTCGTGAGCCGTCCATTAGTTAGGTACTAAAAATGGGAAGCAGATCCCTTGTGGCACGTGTTGTGGCCCCACTGTGATCTATGTGTTTTATACACACCATAGATCTGTTTTGCTAGCTTCGTTTATGGTAAGAACCTAAAAATGAAGCAAATCCAAGTGGACCACACCACAAGAAAGAGCGGAGATTGAATGTTTATCGTTGGAAACTTATTGAGGGCCATGGAAGTTTGGAATCAAGCTGATATTTGAGTTTTTCCTTCATCAAAGTCTACGTGACCTTATAAACAGTTTGGATGGCAAATAAACATTATGGTGGGCCTTAGGAAGGTTTCAACGGTTGGTGCCACTATCCTCACTGTTCCTGTGGTGCAGTCCTCCTGAGCCTTGGATTTACTTCATTTTTGGTCTTATACCATAAAATAATCTGGTAAAATGATTGGACGGTGTAGATATTAAAAAACATACATCAAGTTGGGCCCCACAGCGCTTGCCACCACGGATATCCGTAATCCGCTTCCCAAAATATCAGTGTACGGCTCTCGTCGAGCGAGAGACATGAGTACTTTGCACTAGGATAGTGGGACTTTTTTTTTTTTTTTTTTCCCTAACCGTCCATTTTCTCATGTAAGTCTGAGTTGGCTGATTAGCGTACCAAAATGATTTTTGTTCCATGGCATGTTGATGACGTATCCTACCTAATGAATGGTCCAGATCTCACACATTTTGCACCCAATCACCCACTAATTGAACGTGATTGATTGAAAATCACGTTGAATCTAAAATTCAGCTATACGGTGGTGATCTCTACGAGTGCCGTACACTGATATATTCAATGATGGATGGTCAAAATTCAATAGGAAAAACTAAATGCTAGGATATTATATTCACTGTCATTTTCCACTGTCGGCCATTTAAAGAAGCGATCTAGTAGATGGACCGTCTGGATTTTTTATTCTGATTGTCATATATCATGTATTGCATGACTAATGCTCCTACCTCACGTGACCCATTTACCCCAAGCTGCCACTACTTTCTCCATCTGCTGACCATTTCGTATCAACCATTACTTTAGACCACATCAAAAGTGAGGCCCGCAATTTGGACGGTTTATATTAATGTATATGAATCCCATGTCTGCAGTGGCTGTGTGCATCCGTATAAAATTCCATACTCTCCCAACTATGTTATAATAATACCTGCCTGACCGTTCAAGTCGCTCAATCTTCAAGCGCCAAACACTAGTACACCATGCTGGCCAACGTGGAATACGGATGTAAGATCTCAGACGTTCATCAGAGACTTCCCTAGATAAAAATATATTAAGCCAAAGTTCCATTTCATTCTGTTAATCAGGTTAGATATACGTGTACGGAAAAATAGACGGTTGAAATATAAACAACGGTGTAGATTTAATATTTACGTGTCTCTCTTCCAAAGGGTTGGGCTGGCCTGATATTTTAAGTGGGACACACACATCAGAAGGAAAATATGATCAAAGGCATCAAAGCCCCAGATCTTGTTTCGCGCTTGAAGATTCCGCGACTGAGATTAGAATTCCATATAGAAAAATAGGTTCACCAAACCAGAGAGAATGATTGGATATCTCTGTGATTTCGTCTCCACGCTTTTGAGAAAGAAGGAAAAAGAAAACTTTAATACTCTGGCAGAGTATGGTTCTCCATACGCATGCACTTGGAAACTTTACACGTGGCTGGCACGTACGAAAAATCAAACTATAAAAGGCCCATTAACAAAAAATGACCAGGCAAGTGTTATTCTGACGTGATGGTGATGGACAGCTAATAGACGGTTGGCTAGCTTTCCTTTAATCAAGGGTGGGAGTTGTCTACACAGTAGTTGGAGCTACATGCTCGTCAATCGCCTGGTAACCGTCTCTGCGTGCGGACGTATCAACCATCTCCCTCAGCCAGAGTATTAAATAGCAAATGATAAAGAAAGGGGAGCCATTCGATACTCTGCCAGTGCTTGACGCTTGATAATCAAGCAGTACGAAAATGTATACGTGGAATACATTAACTCAAAATCAACCGACTAATTGTGGGACCCACTCTTTCTAAGCTACAAGCCCAAAATCGGATTGTTTCAGCTGTTCTAAGTTCTGATTCGTGAAATTTTGTTTATTGAAATAGAACCATTTAACCTTTTCCTTTTCGACCGTTCAATATATGTCGAACAATCTGATAATCAGATGATCAAAAATACACAATCTTCATTCATGGAACAATCTAAACATGAATCTATAATTTGGACGGTTTATTTTGAATTAATTGTCTTCCATATATGGAATTTCTATTTGCCTGTGTATCATCCATCACACTCTGTCAGAGTACCAAGTCTTTCTCATAAAAGTGAAAGGTGGGCCCAAAGAGAATCTACGAGATTTCGAATTTACGTAAGCGTGGGAGAAGAAGACGACAAAAATTCTTCGTCTTTTTCTCCAACCTGACTTTTATACCCCCTAAAGTTGATAGTTACACCCCTAAAGGGCAATTTGGTCATTCCAGGATTTGTGAAAGACGCTGGTTGATGGCTGGATAGCCATCCGACCCTCCAGTCACACATGCATGATCCAGACCATCCAACTCACTGGCCCTTGGCGATTTTGAGCCGTTTACGAGTTCCTTCTCAGCCGTCCATTTTCTGGTCACTGGTCTGATCATTCAAACAACATAATGCCAGGGCCATTCTCCATCCTAACGGGCCCACTTTCATGAATCCACAAGGACGTGTCACGTGTACCACGTGTAGGGTATAAAAGTTGCTACAGCCTATAGGTTGCGGACGCGGATCGTGTATTAACTCAGTACGCTATAGCATGGTGAGTAAACTCTGTGGGGCCCACCGTGATGTATGTGTTTTATCCACGCTGTCCATCCGTTTTACAGATGTCTGTGTGACCTTATGAACGGATTCGATGATAGATAAACATCAATGTGGGCCCTAGGAAGGCTTCAAAGGTGGATGTCATTATCCCTACTGCTTTGTGTTGTGGTCCACATGAGCTTTAGATATGTTTAAATCTTAGTTTCATGCACTAAAATGATCTGTTAAAATGGATGGACGGCGTGGATAATGACAGATACATCACGGTGGGCCCCACAAAGTTTACTCACCGCGATATAGCGTGGCGAGTTACCGCACAATCCGCAGCCAGCGAGTGCAGATAAAGTACGGCGGAGCGGATGAACCGGAATAATGTAGAGCGACATCTCCACAGTACACGTGGCAGGGGAATGCATCAATCCGGTCCTCTGATCCAGAGCCCTGATTGGATGAGGCCCACCCCAAAATCTCCCGCATTTAGTTTCTCTTACTGTGGGTGGAAATTGCTTCAGATATGGATCTTGTGATCTGAGCCATCTGAACGGTGCCTTCAGATCGAGGGACAGGATTAGCCAATAGAAGTGATTTTTTGCAAACAGGTCATCCATGATAGAGCCCACCAGATGGATGGACGGGATTAATAATGAAATCTTCCACGTGTACTGAGGAGGAAATTATGCAATCCCACGCTGTGGTCCAGCACCTTAGAGAGAAGCTATTTTTGACAAAATTAACCCCTAGAGGGTTGGAACTAGCAACTTTAGGGGGGTGAGAATATCAGAACCCTAGAATATTAAAAGGCCCATATGAAATTTTGAATCCTGATCGTTGGATGGATGACGTGTCGATGACACGTATAGGGCCTTAAGGGGCGTGAATCAGGACTAGGGTCCTACGGTCACGTGTGCTGTTGACCCACGTCACTTCCGAGTTGAAGATTCCACGGTCCAGATTGCACGTCAACTCGCCGGGGTATCTGACCCACGCAAAAGAGTAAAAGAAGTACGGCCAAGCGTAGAGGAATCGCTGAGTCGGATCGTTTTTGGAATTAGAGCAGCAGGCGTTGATGCTGCATGTCCACGCTGCAAACTTGATTGATTGACACGTTTCAGAGATCCTGGCCATTCATTAGGTCAGTTACAGCTTATGCATGCCATGGACCAAAAATGACGTTGGCCCACTAATCATGCAGGTCAAACTTGCATAAGAAAAGATGGAAGGTCAGAAAATAATTCCAACGGTAAAAATTCAACATACGTTTGTGGTTCGTTTGATGATTGTACGAACGTGATTTTTGGTATATGGCATTTTCACAGTGTTACTTACCAGATGAAGGGACAAGATCTGTGAAAGGTATTCCACTCCTCTCATGACGGGCCGATTACTCAATCGGAACCCTCGGTTGATTTACGTTGGCAGAGACGACGAGATACCCCCATGTGATGAATGGCCTGGATCTCTGACACATGTGACGTACTTAACGGTTGTCTGACACGTATTCCGCGCGTGGCATGAGGGGCCGCTTGCTGAATCAGTGGCCCTTGGTTGATATACGTTGGCAGAGTACGATGATCCGTACTCATGCACATTGATGCTGTAGATGTGGTACACTCGCGCATCAATCCAAACCGTTCAAAAAGCTCCGCGGACCCACTGTGATGTGTGAAATCCACTCCGTCCATTATTTGTGCCAGATCATGTTACGGTTGAGTCCAAAAATCCTGCCGGTCCAGAATTCAAGTGGGCCACGTGACACGGACCAAAATGGACGAGGACGGCCACCATTGAAACTTTCTTGGGGTATCTTGAAGCTTTGGATCATGCAGATATTTGACTTTTCACTTCATCGTTGGTGGGACCCACCTAGAGGTGTACACGAACCGAGCTAGCTCGGTTAGGCCGTCGACTCGACTCGAAAAAGCTCGTTTCCACTCCGTTCAAAGCTGAGTTTGAGCTGATCCTAGCTGACTTTTTTTAGCTCAAAAATGAGTTCAAGCTGGCCCAAGCTCGATTCGACTCAGATTGAGCCAGTTCAGTTACTTTGATACTGATGTTGCTCACAAAGCGTACAATGAAATCACGCAACGACCTAGTGGTAAGAAAGGTATATATATGAAACCAATATCTTTTTTACTTGATTTTTATGTTGCTTAGAAAGGTGTTTGATAAAATACATGTAAAAATCATTGCTGCTATCTTAAATACAATGAGATTTTGAAGGTGTTAAGGCACAGGTGAACTCGGCTCAAACTGACCCGAGCTGTTGACCAAACTGAGTCAAGCCAGCTCGACTCGGTTTGACTCGATGTACACCCCTAGACCCCCCTTATGAACGAGTTGGATGGGGTATAAATATCACGGTGGGCCCCAGGAGGGTTTCAGTATTGGAAGGGCCCACTTGAGTTTTGGATCACCCTGATTTCTTGCCTCACATCCTACGCATCAGCGGGTGAAAATGTTGGACGGAGGGGATGTCACCCACACAACGCGGTGGGTCCTACAATGCTTTTTTGTTGACTGGATTGCATACCGAGTAATGAGGAGGCTACAGCGAACTGAGAAAACTGTGGGGTCCACCGTGATGTATGCGTCTTATCCACGCCCTCCGGCCGTTTTAGTAGCTCATTTTAGGGCATGAACCCAAAATTGAAGCATATCCAAAGCTCAAGTGGACCACACCACAGGAAACAGTGGGAATTGAATGCCTACCGTGAAAATTTCCTAAGGGCTACAGAAGTTTTGGATCAAGCTGATATTTTCATTTCCCTTCATCCATTTCTGTGTGATCTAGACAAGTAAACATCGCTGTTGGCCCTAGAAAGGTTTCAATGGTGGATATCTCCATCCCCACCGTTTCCTGTGGTGTGGCCCACTTGAGCTTTGGACATGCTTCAATTTTGGGCTCATGTACATAAAAAGGATCAGACGCATACAACACGGTGGGCCCCACAGAGTTTACTCAGTGCGCTCCGGCTGCAGCCTTTTGTAGCAACGGACACTTTGGACGGCTCAGATTGAGAAACGCGCATGCCATGTTTACGTTGGTAGGGGCTGCATGGATTTGGACGGCTGTGCTCCGGCGGATTGATCTTTTTCTCTTACCACGGCGAACTTGTGTACTCTCCAGGCTAATCAATGGACAGGATTGTATTTTGATGTGACCAATCCATGATGCAGGATTGATGATTTGGACCATGACGGCATGCTTTTGGTGGTCCGATCATGTAATGTGTGGTCCATCTACCTGACGGTCCAATTTTATTTAATTTTTTCTGTGGTCTATCTCGACTGTCAAATTGATGGACTCCACAATAATTGTTGGATACACCTTTTCACAGTGGGGGTACTCGATTCGGAAAAGTGGGGCCCATCATTCCGTAATCTAGACCGCTGGTACGTTGCATCCGACAGTGGATGGACCATGCACCAAAAATCTCCTCTTTTCTCATATATCCAATAGATTAAAGCAAGGAACCGCTGAAAACGTTTCAAGCGAAACAAACGATGCTCGGATTTGGTAGTGACTCTCTAGTACTGATGTGGGCCCCACCATGATGTATGTGTTTCATCCACACCGTCCATCCATTTTGCCAGCTCGTTTTAGAGTGTGAGCCCAAAACTGAGCCAGATCTAAATCTGGGGTGCACCACGCAAGATGAAAGAGTGGTGATTGAATAGCCACCGTTAACAACTTCTTGGGGGCCACGAAAGTTTTAGATCAAGCTGATATTTGTGTTTTTACTTCATATAGGTTTGTGTGCCTAATCAATAGGTATGGATGGCAAATAAACATTGCAGTGGGCCCTAGGAAAATTTGAATCGCGACCGTTCAATCACCACTCTTCCTTGTGGGGTGGTCGACCTGAAATTCGCATCCGCCTCATTTTTGGGCTCATGCCCTAAAACGAGCTGGCAAAATGGATGGACGGCACGGATAAAATACCTACATCATGGTTGGGCCCACAGCTTTTAAAGCACCAACTTCGGTACTTGCTATGGGTGAATCTCATCACCGTCAGATCAAGCTCGTGTAATGATAAGAACCGGGCCTCTATCGAACCAACCACCTAGAACGCCACAGCAAGTGGGGCCCACCTTCCATTGTCCAATATGGATCCGATGTGATAAGATTTCACATGGGTTTCCAGGGCGAATGATCTGATGCGTTCAAATTTTGGGAAAAGATCATATGTTCGAGTGGGCCAAGCATGATGTGTGAGTGCCATCCAACCGGTCATTAGATGCAGCCCCAAGTGCCAAGGCCTAGATTCCAAATTTCAGCCTCATCCATAACTCAGGTGGCCCACCCAAAGGGAACAATGCGAGGCATTGAGGGGGCCAGCCATCATAGAAACTTCCAGATGGAACGTGTGGTCAATCATAATTTCATTTCATCCAACATGCTCATCGGGTGTGGCCCACCAGCATTAGGACCCGTTTGGCCGGTCGGATTGAAAGGGATTGGATGGTATTGGAAGGGATTGGAAGTTAAATCAAGGATTGGGCTGGCGTGCCAAACAGAGTCGGTGATCTGATCCCAATCCCATGGGTCTTAAGACAATCCACTGACAACACCATCATTACCTCTAAATCCCATCCAATCCACCTTAATCCATTCAAATTTGCCAGAGACGTGTTTGGTTTGTGGATTGGAAAGGATGGGAAGGTTTAATTCCGAGATTGGCCGGGCGTGCCAAACAGACTGGATATAGCAATCCCATAGATCTCAAGACAATCCAATGACAACACCATCATTACCTAGAAATCCATGCCATCCACCCTAAAACCATTCAATCCCTTTCAATCCACGCGGCCAAACGGGCCCTTAATGGACAACTCAAGACATTCCAAATTTTAGGTGGGCCACAAAGATTGAATATGTAGATGTTTATGTGATTATACATTGCTGTGGTGTCCCACTTGAGTTTTTGATAGAGATGATTCCTGGGATGAATGTGATGATGAGGCAGCAGACGCAGGTGGACGGTTTGAATTCCACGTACACTTTATAGATGGGCCCCACCCACCTCGACAATTGAACGCCTGTGATTATACTAGTCAACTATTTGTCTATGAAAAAACAAGCCATTGAAGCCATCCATCATCTCAGCCGTTTAGTAAACATGTAGCCTGCTGGATGATCACATTGACATCTATGCTGGGGACCCCCTGATGAGTGGCTTGAATTTCTCACAACCATCTCCAAAAAACCCGTTGACGGTGCGTTTGGATGCGCAATCAAATTGAATTGTAACTATAGTTCAATCAAGTGGAAATACCTAGCAGTCATTGAAATTCACACCCATCCATTGATCAGGTGGGCCACAGTAGTGGGTCAAATATGAACCATATGATGACTTTTCCAACAGGTGCTGACACCCACCATGCCCGTAGGGGAAAAATGAAGTTGAAATGGATTTTCAATCTCATCCAAACGGACGCTGAGATGAGTCTTTTCAAGCTCACGAACATAATGGGAGTGCGTTATCGCCTTTCATCTTGTAATTGATCTGGTTTGGGTCACCTACACATAGGCCAATCCAATCAATGGTCCAGATAACTGAACCTTAAGTTCCACCAGTACAGGCGCATTGCTCTTCTATGTGCGTTGTGTCCGCTTGGGTTCTCTATCATTGATGTTGGCCAAACATAATAAACTGAGAAGTTCATGTGTGTGATACCTGGTCCACTCATCATATGGGACCCACGACATCCTAGCCCAAGAATCAGGTTGGTCCGCTTGTTAGGCAGACCATGGGTACGAGGAATGGGAGGGTTGACAAGATATTGCAATGGTCCACATTCAATTTACATGTGCGGACCAGCCTGATTTTTGCTCGGACACATTTTGCTGTGGACCCCACCTGATAAGACCCAAGTATCACACATGATCCCACCTCCAATATTGGCAATATGCGCACATATCATACATACTAAGATGCGAAGGAAAAAAGACAAAAAAGAAGAAAAGAGGCAACACAAATGGAATAAACCAGAGGAATTTATAGCAGTGCTGTAAACCGTCCTAATTTCGAACAGTCGCGATCAGTTGAGCCGTGACAGTAGCATACTGAACTGCGGTGTGTTGCGGGCTGTAATGGTCTAGGAGGCCATACTCAGTAAAGTTGGGCTCGATGTGCATGAAATGACCAGGCAATGATTTTTTCGACACAGTTTCTTGCCATATGTCAACAAAATCTTCCATGACTTGCCTCGATTTCTCTAAGGAAGAAATTGGAAGGTACTCTACCTGCAAGAAAATCAAGCAGCCATGACTTCGTATGTGATGGGATCTAGAGCTTTGGATTTTATTCAAGAAAGAAAAACAGATACAAGACAATAAGGGATCTTTCAAATTTAAATTAAAAATATATATATACAAGACACTAAGGCCCTGTTTGGCAGAAGAAAAGTTTTAGTCTTGGACAGCCTACCTAGGTTAGGCTTCACCCTAATCTTGTCTATCCGAGTCATGTTGTCCTATAGTAACTATTCCCATCTTCTTCTTCTTTTTTTCAAACACTTGGGAATAAGGATTATTTGGCACATGGTGCTTGAAAGTGTACCACGACACGTAACACATGTGAGGTGATTGAAGATGTACAGTGGCACATGTGGCGATGAATAGTGGCACCGCAACATGTGACACATGTGAGGTGATTAAAGATGCACATGCGGTGATGAATAGCGGCACATGCGGCGATGAATAGCGGCACATGCACATGTGGCATATATGGAACATGAAATGCCCTTGAAGGTTGAATGTTGCCCATTTTCGTCACTCAAAGAAGGACGGTGGCACCTTGGCACACGTGTACCATAAGAAAATATCCAGCATGTGCCATAATTTCGACATGTGGATCTCTAAGTTTTCAAGGATTAAAAGCCCTCAATCAGGTGGATGACATATCCACCATCCTACTGCTTCCAACAACAACCATAAGCTCATTGAGCCCACTATCTATCTACATTTGAGTAGAAAAGGCTACAGCAACTAGAAAATTGTCTCCATTGCAACTGGAAATAGCTCCGAATTTGAAATTGGAGTCCACATTAACTCCGGAATTGAAACATTGGAAGTTCGAGCTTTAACTACCTTTTTACCCCTCTCCAAAGCATTCAAGTCCCTGGCGACCATATATGGCAACCATGTGGCCTGATGCATCCGTGATTAGCAACAACTCCACATAGCTTGTATTCCTCATGCAATGAAGTGGCTTTTAAGAACTCAATTTGCATATGCAAAGATGGAGAAACAACCTAGTTAAGTGTCCAAAACTAACCATTCGGGATGTGCACCAGAACTCCCATATCTTGAAAATCCCACTGGATTGGCAAGATCCCAAGCGGAGGGTTCGATAAGCACAAAAATGGGGAAGGAAAGACCATCTTTCTCTAGCTCCAGAACTTTGCTCAAAATGGCTGAGCTACTTGGAAGAATGTTGATTATAGGAAAGAGATGAAATTATTTTCAGATGCTTTTTTATTGGTAATAAAATTTTATTAGATGAAGCCAATGGGCAATATGGCTACAACTTGGGTTCGGCTCAACCTGAACCTGACTAACCCAACCTGAGTTCAGGTTGAGTTGGGTCGGGTTGTCAAGGACCCAGGTTTGGGTTTGGGTTGAAAACCACCAACTCGATTTGAATTCCAGTTGGGTTCAGGTTGAAAAAATTCAGGCCAGGTTAGGTTATGTAATCACATGTATTTGGGTTGGGTTAGGTCGAGTATTGAGGACTTTGGGTCAGGTCGCGGGTTGGAATTTGAGTCAGGTCAGGTTGTGGGTTGGGTCCTGTTGAGGTTGGGTTGGGCTCAGGTTGACATTCGACCTGACCCAACCCACCAAAGTTGCACCCCTAGCAGGCAACTACAATGCAAGAACATTACAGAGAAAAGCAGATCAATGAGAATTGAGAGCATGCAACCTTGGAAGGAATTGAAAAACAAAGCTACGAGACCTCCGCCCAAGACCAAACAAGACTATTGACATGATCAATTACAAAAGAAGACAAAACACTAATACTATTGAAGATTCGATTGTTTCTCTCCTTCCAAATTGCCAAATGGATTGCCATAAAGCACATCCTCCAAATGACCCTGCTTGTCCGATGAAAAGGTTTAAATTTTTCTATGCATAAAACGAATTATGGATAGAGGGAGGTATCGTCCATGACAATCTAAACTATTCAAGACATCACCCCAAATAGTTGGAAGGAAGCAAAAGAGCAATGGATGAGAAGAGGGTGAACACTTTCCGCATCCCTCAAAAACATGCAACAATGTTAAAAATTATCATGCTCCTTCCTTAAAATGCGGTTGATAGTAAGAATGCGCTCATGGCTTGCAACCATGCAAAGGCAATGATCCAAAGGGGGCCTTGGGTCCAAATCAAGCCCATTCCAGCCAGTGCTAAGGATGCAACTTAGGAAGCTCAGATTGGGTCAAGGGTCGACCCAAGCCCAACTCAACATCTAACTCGGTCAACCTGTAAGCAGACCCAACTCGAGCCCAACTAGATTTACCAATACTTAGAGCCTAAACTACCTCAAGCTCGATCAGGTTTGTCAAGTTGGCTGGCGGAGTCGACAGAATCCTTTTCTTCCTCTTTCATTCCTACACACACACACACACACACACACACCGGGGGAGGTGGGAATCTCATGTGAGGGGAATGGGAGAAGAGAGGAAGCGAAATCATGGAAGTTTTGAAAAGGGTAGTTATTTGATACTCCAACTGCATATGATGCTTAAGATGCGTGCACTTAAAAATTGTACAGAAGGCACACATTAATTCACATTGAACTGACTAAATTGTTGGACACACTATGGATAAGCCATAGACCCAAAATCAGATTGTTTGAACAATCCTCTAACCTGTGGACACTTGTTTCCTGAAATGGGACCGTCAGATGTTTCCATTTTAACTTTACATGTAAGCAGGGTATTCCCAAAAAACACCTGATATAGGGTCGGGTTCAGGTTGGGTTGGGTTGCCCGATGCCTCAATCTGAGCCCAACCCAACCCAAGGATGGGTTGAGGATTTCCAACCTCAGCCCAACCCAACGTGACCAAAATTTCAGGTAGAGGGCCAGTCAGGTTCAGATTGAGCCCGGCCCAAGCTGGCATCCCAAGCCAGGGCCTCCCTAAGAGCTCAGTTAGGCAACATTAGAGCTAGAGATTTAACTGAGAACTTTTTAGATGAGTCCCAAAGCCATAGAAACGTGTCTTCCCTTTGTTGCCTGAGAGGATGCCCAACACATTAAGGAATTCAAAACTCCAGATTGAAAAGTTCTAGTGAAAGTAGGGTCCAGACAATCCCGTCCCCATGAACTCATAATATCTGAAACTCTAGCTTCCTTAGGTGTAGCCAAGTTGTAGAGCCTGTCAAAGGAAAAGCAAAGATCTAAGTCCCCACTCCACTGATCCTCCCTAAATCTAACTGACCGTCTGTTGCCAATTTCAAAAGCCACCCCTTGAAGTACAACCGTCTCCTATCATTTTTAGATGTTGCTCCATCTAGCTCTAAAACTTTGCCAAAGAGCCTATCTTGACAAGCCGATGTATAAAAGTGAAGGATTAAACTTCCAACGAAAACCAACAGGAAATTCAAAATGTAAAGAGAAGTATAGGCTAACTAAAAACGTTTTTTAGTCTTTTTCTATTGATAGTTTTGAATGTGTTTTTTTTTAACTACAAAAAAATATGGCAAGTTTAACTAGCTTTTTTCAAATTTTTTTTAAGGCTTCTGTAGCTGCTCAAGAATTTTAAATTAAAAATAATAATACTAATAATAAATTTTAAAAAAATAAAATAAAATAAAAAAATCTTGCAGTTCTGGTGATCTGCATAAAATGTGATTTAACGTCTCCCAGATGCAAGACGCATTGAATTTCATTAAGTTCAAAAGGGATCTGATATCTCATACCTCCATAACAATTCCCCTAATGTTCTCTGAGTGAGATGGAACGACCTTTCCCACCCTCAGTTGAAAGTCACCAAGTTGGTATTGAAATCCCTGAAAGAAGGTAGAATGCAACAAAGGTTATAAAGCTGTAATGAGGGATGGTAAAGCACACAAAAAACCTTGAGTTTTAGTTCTCAATTTTTTTTATCAAATCTCTTTCAAGTATGACTTTCAAAATGATCAATGTGTCCATTGGTGTAACCAAGCTAAAGAAGTATAGCAAATATGGATATAGAATCGTTTCTTTATTTTATTTTTTAATTAACAAAAATTCCATATTGAATAACGATATCCGGGATAAGTTTCAAATTCAAAGAAATGGTACATGCTACTACCAATAGTGCTTTGATACCTTCGATTGGAAACACATCCAGAGGGATTTGTCTCATAGAGATGAATCATGGAGTCGTCAGGGCACTGGTGATTTTAGTATTCAATGACTGTGACGACAGGCATTAGTGAGTGGTCCTTTTTCAGCACACTGATGGATTGGCTAGTACAGTTTTGGAAGGCTGCAAGTTCTTAACCACCAGAGTTTCTATTGTTGCTAATAGTTGGATACATTCTTTGTTGCTGCTATGATGATGTAGCTTCACAGCCCACTGCAAGGCTCAACACGTGCTGATTTTAGGCTTTTTGTTGCAAGATTTGGGGCCTAAATGTCAGAGACCACATCTGCCATTTCAAGAAGATAGGGGGCAGATGTAGAAGAAATGATTGAAGTTAAGAGGGTGGTGTGTACAGTATGACCCTCTCTAACTCTCCATAGCTCTTGTAGAATGTGGTGCAAATGCCGCTACTCTTCTTTTTTCTTTTTTTTGGATGAATGGATGAAAAATTTTATTTAACAAAAAGCCATAAGGGACAAATACAACAATGGGCCAAAAATCTCCAGGACCAAATTACATATTTGGAAATCAACCCTCACCAGGTAAGTCAAAACCTGCATCGAAGCTTTGTTAATCCCTCCCTCTGCCCAGCTATTAACAATGTCCATACTTATGCCATGTTTGGATATGTGGAATCCAAGGGAACAATATGAAAAAAGTAATAATTATCCAATGATTATTTCTAGGAGCAGTATTGAAAAATGGATTCCACTTTTAAGGCTCCTATTTGGGTAGGAAATGGAAATCTCATATTCATTAGAAATGGTCACTTTTTCTTTATTTTTCCTTCATTTCTTCTTTTTCTTTTTCTTTTTTTCTTTTTTTTGCCAGAAAATCCTAACCAAGGTTAACTGGATCACGGGTTGTTATGGTATGCAGCCGCTACTTCCTCCAGCACATTGTATGATAGAGGTAGGATCGTGTCTCTCTGAAACATACATTATGTGTGCAATATAGTTTTATATATAAACTCATTTTGTAATTTATATATGAAATGATTAATGTTATTATTGTAGACCATGCATGCGTTGTGTAATATAATAACTAAATAATAAAAGTATAGATCTCTACATTGTAAATATAAATTTGCATAACTTTGTTGTTGACATTGTCATCATCACAACTTAGTTAATAGTAGAAAAATAGAGCCAAAATTTCACGTCACTGAAAATAGTGACCCGGATTGTAAATAACCTGTAATCTGAATTGCTTGATCCGAAATGGAAAACATTGAGGGTTTCGTGTTTTAAGTAACATTGTCTAATGATTGCTTTGCGGAATTCACTTTTTTTGCCATCCGAACAACCTGAAATGTCAAATCAAAGGAAAAAGTTTTCTTTTCATGTGGATTCCACTTATCCAAACACACCCTTAGGAACATAGGTACCTAGTTTGTCCAATTGTTCCTCAAATTACGAACTAGTTCAATCAAACAAATTCATACTTCGACCACCCTGGTTCTATAGTATAGATCGAGCAAGTTCAATCAACTTCAAGCTCAAGACAAATTTGATTCGGTTCAAATCCAATCAATCAATTTTCTTTATAGGAAGGCTAAAAGGAGGGAGCTCGCACGAAGAAGGTTAAAAGAGAGAAACCTTGAAACTCAGGAAGAAAGGTAAAGGAGAGAAACTTTGATTTCTTTGTGTGTGTGTGTGTGATAGAGAGAGAGAGAGAGAGAGAGAGGAGAGAGAGAGAGAGAGAGAGACTCTAATATTCCTGTAACCATTCCTCTTCTTTGCTAGGCTGGTCCATGTGATGGTTTCTTAACCTCTTAAGTCAAAGGTTCGAGGAGTTGGGGCCATCATATTCAAAAACTTTGATGCTCTGGCAAGGAGTGATGCTCCATATGTATGCACACTAACATTATACAAGTACAAGACATTTGCCACAAGTTAGATTGTAACAACCCGTTTGTTTTTTTAACGGTGGGAACTATATCCCATTTTTTTATTTTGATGTGGCCCACTTAAACCTTGAATCTACCTCATTTCCTGGGCTATGTCCTAACATCATCTAGCAAAATTGATGAACGGTGTGGATCTGTCACATCATTCTTGTAGGGCCCATTCTAAAATAAAATAAAATAAAAAGAAACAAAACAAAACAAAACTCATCTCACCGTAACCAACCCCATCCCTCACTCCTCTCACCGCACGACCTAACCTCTCTCCCCAATTTCCTCTCTCATTCAAACTCTCCTCTTTCTTCTTCCATCATTCTTCATCGGCGGAACCCACCAAATAATTCAGGCCGCTCACCATAAACCCAAGAAGATTTTAACGGCAAGCGTTCAACCTCCACTCAACACACCAGGTAGGTGATTTTCCCGATTGAAAAGACTACATTATTATATACTTTCATTTCATTAATTATTATTTCATATTGCTAATTTAAGACATTTAATTTTGGTTTTACACGATGTATAGAATGTATTATTTGATTTTTATATGTGGAATAAATTCATTTGATTATTGTTGAATGCTTTTAATTATATTATGAGTGCTCTGCCCTGAAAGGACCATTATGTTATTTTGATACGGGTGTTTGGCCCTAAAAGGATCACCATATTATTTGTTATGGGTGTTCTGCCCAGGGTCATTCCCGAAAGGATCAGCACGGTACGGGTGCTCTGCCCAGGGTCATTCCTGAAAGGATCAGCACGGGTGCTCTGCCCTGGGCGCTTCCCTAAAAGGATCAACACACACGGGTATTCTGCCCTGGGTATTTATCCTAAAAGTCTATTCACTAGGTGCTCTGCCGAGGGTCATTCCCTAAAAGGATCAACACCGGTGTTCTGCCGAGGGTCATTCCCTAAAAGGATCAACACACACGGGCGCTCTGCCCTGGATTAAACCAAAAATGATTTTAGATAACGTTGCTTGTTTATTTATTATATTTTGTATTTATATTAATTGTATGTATATTTTCATGTACAATGACTACAATATCGTAATTAGTCATTATTTGTATTATTGAGTTTTATTGTGTTAATGTATATTTTCAATTTGGAAGGATGTGACCCTACGAGCCGTCGCGCTCACACCCATATAGACTGTTTTGCAGGGTTGGTATACGAAGAACCGGTTGGGCAAGATTAAAGACTTATATTTTATATATTTTTTTTAGAAATTAATTAAAATTTAATGTATGTGTTATTTATTTATTTATGTCAATGTATTAAAGATTTAAGGATTGATAAGTGGACAATATTTAATCACAATTATTAATATCCTTTTAGTTGCTCTGATTGCCTTAAAAATGCATGAAATAATGTGGGTTGCGATGTATATTTATTTAAATACAACTCACGGTCCTGAAATTCAGGTTCGGGCCTGGCCAACTCGAGTTCCGATTTTCGAGGCGTGACAGATTGGTATCAGAGCCTAGGTTTTAGATTCTCACGAGGACCTTAGATGTATGTTATATTAATGATTAAATTAAGCCTAGGTTAGAATCAACTCATGACTTAAAATAGAGGTTGAATTAGAGACCCCAACTTAGGACCCCCTTTGCTCTTGTGATTAAAAAAAAAAATTAAAAATTAAAAATTAAAATTAAAAATTCAAAGTTAGGATTTTTTTTTATTTTTATTTTTTATGTTAATATGGAAGTTGACCCTATTTAGACATGACATCAGGTAATGAACTCAACCTGGACCATATATAAATTTTATAGAAATTTAGCTCTCCACTTTTTGCTAGATAGCAATGGATAGAAAGAATCGACTGACTTTGAAAATTTATAACTAATTAATTATAACTCTATTTAAGACGATTCAAAATCTCAATCATATATTAACAAGTGTAATTTTATAGAAAAATAATATAAAAATATAATTCTAGGTTTATCCTATACCGATTTTAATTTATGTGTATACTGGTCAAAAATCATTTGCTTTTGGGCAGACCTAATTTTCTAAATTTTAGGATTTTTTTTGTAAACTTTGGATTAAGTTGAAATTTTATAGAGTTATAATAGACTAATAGATGCATTATTATAAAAAGTTTTAGACCAATCCGATACCTGAAAATACCAGAAACATTAGCAGGATCAGTGTCTTCAAAATCTGATTTTTTGCACTACAACCTTGGTACATATCACAGATCTTATCCTCTTAATCTTCATGTGTAAGTCTTTTAGACCATTTAATATTCCTTGCAATCCTACAAAATCTTCAACGTACTAATAATAATAATTATAATCAAAGACCTCCATGACATTGACGTCAACCTTTAATTATGTTGTCGCACTATCAGGAGAGAGTAGGTTTCTACGAATAATTTCATAATACATTATCACCTGAAGAGACACCACAACTGAAGTAAATGTTAGCACAAACTACGTCATTCGTAAACCCACTACGCAATTTTAGTTTAAGTATTGACATAATAAATTTCGGGGACGAAATTTTGTTAAGGAGGGTAGAATGTAACAACCCGTCTGTTTTTTAACGGTGGGAACTATATCCCATTTTTTTATTTTGGTGTGGCCCACTTAAACCTTGAATCTACCTCATTTCCGGGGCTATGTCCTAACATCATCTAGAATTAATGAACGGTGTGGATCTGTCACATCATTCTTGTAGGGCCCACTCTAAAATAAAATAAAATAAAAAAGAACAAAACAAAACAAAAACTCCTCTCACCGGAACCAACCCCATCCCTCACTCCTCTCACCGCACGACCTAACCTCTCTCCCCAATTTCCTCTCATCAAAAAACTCTCCTTTTCTTCTTTCACCACCATCTTCATCGGCGGAACCCACCAAAAATCCAGGCCGCTCACCATAAACCCAAGAAGATTTTAACGACAAGCGTTCAACCTCCACTCAACACACCAGGTAGGTGATTTTCCCGATTGAAAAGACTACATTATTATATACTTTCATTTCATTAATTATTATTTCATATTGCTGATTTACGACATTTAATTTTGGTTTTACATAATGTATAGAATGTATTTATTTGATTTTTAATATGTGGAATAAATTCATTTGATTATTGTTGAATGCTTTTAATTATATTATGAGTGCTCTGCCCTGAAAGGACCATTATGTTATTTTGATACGGGTGTTCTGCCCTAAAAGGATCACCATATTATTTGTTATGGGTGTTCTGCCCAGGGTCATTCCCGAAAGGATCAGCACAGTACGGGTGCTCTGCCCAGGGTCATTCCTGAAAGGATCAGCACGGGTGCTCTGCCCTGGGCGCTTCCCTAAAAGGATCAACACACACGGGTGTTCTGCCCGGGTATTTACCCTAAAAGTCTATTCACTAGGTGCTCTGCCAAGGGTCATTCCCTAAAAGGATCAATACCGGTGCTCTGCTGAGGGTCATTCCCTAAAAGGATCAACACACACGGGCGCTCTGCCCTGGATTAAATCAAAAATGATTTTAGATAACGGCATTGTCTTATTTTGTTATTACGAAAAATACATTATTATTATTGTCATGTACAATGACGATTCAATACTCGTAATTAGTCATATTTGTATTATTGAGTTTTATTTGTTAATGTATAATTTTCAATTTTGGGAAGGATGTGACCCTACGAGTCGTCGCGCTCACACCCATATAGACTATTTTGCAGGGTTGGTATACGAAGAACCAGTTGGGCAAGATTGAAGACTTTTATATTTTATATATATTTTTTTAGAAATTAATTAAAATTAATGTATGTTGTTATTATTTATTATTTATGTCAATGTAATTAAAGATTTAAGGATTGATTAGTGGACAATATTAATCACAATTATTAATATCCTTTTAGTTGCTCTGATTGCCTTAAAAATGCATGAAATAATGGGGTTGCGATGTATATTTATTTAAATACAACTCACGGTCCTGAAATTCGGGTTCGGGCCTGGCCAACTCGGGTTCTGATTTTCGGGGCGTGACATAGATGGTCATAACCCGAAAGGCTACCAAACATAAGATTGTAATTGGCTAATTGGTGGACATCTAATGGACGGTTAAAATAGAAAACAGCAAATGTTCCAAATTTAAAAACAAACGCCCAAAAATGTGAGCTCAAGATCCTCTAATCAATCTTGTTTGGGCATATGCCCCATCTATTTAACATTATTTTAAAAATAATAATTAAAAAAATCCCCCTTCTATAGCAGGTCCTACTTTAGGCAGTCGAATTTTAGGCACATGCATGCCACGATTACAATTTTTTATATGCATGCATATGGAGCACAGCTCTATACCATAGTTTCATACAACTCCTTAAAACAAAAGGCCCTAACCTACTATCCTCATCCGACTTCAAGAGAAGTCTATGGTGATAGTTCACCACCATTTTAATTTTTGTGTTGTATCCACCATGAAATCGCATGCATGTCAAGTTATACCATCTGTCGATGGAACATTTTCTGAAGCTACACTAATCACACAATTCTAATAATCTAATTTGTGGTTATGAAATGGATGGCTAGAAATAAAATGATCAGCCATCCAATTTAGATAGAGAAATCAGATGGCTAGGCTGATTGGTGTAAATTTTGGAATATGATCCACACCCACAAGGCGCATGGCATGGACAATCCAGACAGTTCCACATGTATGCCACAAGTAGGACATTGAACAAGACACCAGAATATAAAATATGGTGATAAACTATCACCTTGCTCTTGCCTCCTATGGCATCTCCTTTCCGAGGAAGTATGGATACCTCATTAGAGTACAATCATCCGTGCGCATGCAGCACTAGCAGAACACATGGCATTCTGATCCAGAAAGTTCAAATTGTAGGTCTAGCATAGATAGGTCATTACCTAGAAATCACACTGAAAGGATGTACCCACCTTCTGATTGATGGGCATCAAAAGGACAATTAAAACAGAAAGAAGCCAATGGTCCAATTTTAACAAACATATGTCCATTGTTTAGAGGTTAGGATTGTCTAATCAGTTTGATTTTAGGACCATGATACATCTAAACTGGGGCACCAGAATTGGGTAGTTTGGATTGAGGCACATACATAACAAAGGCATCATGCACACAAAAGGTTGCTCACACAAACAGTTGGTACCCATTTTGCTTTTACAGATTGATGTTGTGATTCTTTATATCTTGCTCTTTCATTTCTAAAATACTAGACTTAGAATCTTATATTAAGGTGTGTTTGAGCGCCATCAAAAAACGACTTTTAATGTCTTTCATCTTGAAATGTGCTGACACAGGCTGTTGAAAATGAACCAATGGAAAATATTGAAGCGAAGACTGTGGCCCACTTAAGCATCAAACAGGCCTGAAATTTCACCTAAAACCATTTCTCATGATGGAGAGTCAGGTAAACGGTTTGGATTTGACTTACACGTGTGCCAGAAGCGGACAATCACTCCATCTAGCTAGTGTATTTAATTTAATTTTTTAAAATGCCCATCTAACCTTTCTTAGTAGTAGCTTAGATTACTTTTATTTTGTCAATTTACTGTCTCCTACATATTTTATTTCCATTCAATAATACTTGCTTTAAATTCTATGTTGCATTCTCACTCATCGAATTGAGCTACTACATATAACAAGCAAAACATTAATGGTGGATAACTCACAAACATACATGCATACTGATGTAGGACAACTAACCACTTGCTCTAAAAGATCGAACTGATAGAGTGTGGCGAATCAATCCCTTTATCTCATACTCATGCATTAATCACCCCCGGTGAGGAGTCTCGAACACGAGACCTCCCTCTTTGATACCACTTTGATGCATGACAACTAACCACTTGCTCTAAAAGCTTGAACTGATAGAGTGTGGTGAAGCAATCCCTTTATGTCATAGCCTAAGCCCCACTTCCCATGGGTGAGGTCCTCGGCCGAACCCCCTCGTGGGCCCCACATCACATGGGTTCTACCTCACATGGGCCGCCCACCTCGAGTGTGTCGCTGCATCCCAGGGGCCACCCCACTCAAGCCCGGTGTGAAAATGCCCCTACATTATATACATAAGGCAATCGGTTGAACATCTTCTGGTCCGTTTATTGAAAGATTAAATGGTGGCAATCGCTAACTGAGGCTAAAATTGGTTGGATTGATTTCCTTTGTTTTCTTACTTTTAAGTGGATTTTAGTGTGTTTTTGAACTGACTAGAAAATTCAGATCCTACAATCTAGCGATTGATGGGACCCAGCATTGCTTATGGTTTGACAAGAACAGTGCGTTTGTAGAGTTTTAAAGTGGGTCTTATCTTTGGTATTTGTAACTTAAGTTCATTACTAGTAGTTCAAAAGGGCAAAAACTCGTCTACAGAAAAGTCCCTTCAAAAGCAAAAAAATATAAAAAAAAAACAAAAATCAAATCAAATCAAATAAACTAAAGACGCAAACCATGCCTACTTGAAGCATGGTCCAAAAACAAAGCTAACATCGTTCCTTTTCAGAAATATCTTTCTATAGGGAACTTCTGTTTTGCACGCATTAAATGTTAGGTTGATAAATTCTCCTCTTTTCACTTATCTTGCACACTCTTACTGCCATGGTTTGTCCATCAACAAGTTAGGAGCTACCAATATCCTTGGTATAAAAGGGGACCTAGGTCCCTCGTGGATAGAGGACAAGGGGGGGTTCTAAGACCTGGTGCTTCCCAATTATGTACCTAGGCCACTTCTCATGGTGCTTGCTTGATATGACCAAGAAGTTTAATCTGTTACCCAACCCGTGGGTAATTGGTGAGTCAAGTGACACTAGTGTTGGTGTGTTAGTGGCCTAACCTATTGCATTGAGAGGAATATTCCAAAGTGGTTCAAGTGCAAAAAACAGAATGAGTTTCTTTTAATTCTTACTTGAAAAGTGCTTGCTAAAAACAGGGTCTGGTGTAGGGTGCAACATGCAAGCAAGGAGCATGGAGTGGTCTACAGTAGTCGGTAAATAAGGCCAAAAACCACAATGAAGGCTCGTGATATGAAATATATGGCGCAGGTTCAAAATCGACAAAAACTATCCCCATACGAAGACCAATTCCCAAATACCACCAGCCAACCAAATAATCCCAAGCAATCAATCCATCAAGTTATAAATAAAAACCATTGTTGTAATGTACGATCGCATAAGCCATTTTTTTCAAAAGGATTGCAATTGCATATGCCATCATGGCATATGCAATCTAGGATAGTATGTGATGGTATATTTTTTTGTGCGATAAATATGCGAGTATGTGATGACATACTCCGTATGCAATCACATATTGTTTTGTTAAATTTTATGTAAATATAATATAAATAATTAAATATATAACTTAATTTATAGATGGTCTAATAATCCCAAACACTTAAAACTACAATGAAATAGATAAAAGAACCCAATCCAATCACTTGTAGTAATTAAGCATATTTTTTCTTCATTTTTTAGAATTTTTTTTTTTCAATTTGTTTTTTTATTTTTCCCATTTCCTTTTTTTTTAAAGCCAGAGCAATATGCGAACGGCATATGTTGGTCACATATGATGGCATATTGACAACATTGATCAAGACCGTGGCAAAACTAATTTAACAACCAATCAAGTATTGGCCCATGGCAGACAAACCACTAGCAAAACTATTTGGGTTAACGATTGATTCATCAGTTCAACAAGGAATCAAAAAAATCAAGTGAACTCTAGTCTCTAGTTGGTTCATGGTGAAGCATTTACAGAACAAAAGTTCAGTTTGACCCAATGTTGTTTCACAATTCACATTGAATCAACTGATTCAATGCAGAATCGATCAAATTGGCAAACTACATGACCGTAACACAAATTCATGGTTTATAGTTGGAGAATAGGCATATGTTTTTGCACGATAATCATCGCACAATGAGTTCCTATATGAAACATATAAAGATGCATTATTTGTCTACTATGATGCAAACTTCTATGTATACATGAGAGCACGACTTCAGTGCACACATTAGGCACCAGGAGTCGGCGTGCACATTTCTCTAACCATTTAATGATAGTTAGCTGGAATCTATCAACGTGGACATATCTCCCACCCATTTTGAAATGTGTGTTCAGTTTCCAGCCACCCACTATTGGATGGTTTGAGATATGTGGGCAAACAACAATAGCTGCACACAGTTACAATACAAACCTTTCCCTTTTATACTATAATATCAAAGTATGCACAGACAAACAATTCATTCATGACTACCTCAAAATTGAGTGAAACCCGGGATTTGTAAGATTGCAACTTCTCCATGATCATCTGAATGGAAGAATCTGCCTCGAGCACGATGCGCTGTCCACGGATGATGAAGTAGTACTTGTTGGATTGCTCTTGAAGCGAAATCCCAATAAAATCACGAGGGTACTCTGCCGGGGCATTTGGATCTGGCAAGGGGAAAAAAATTTGTAGTATTGAGAAGTATGACACAATGGTTGCACAAAGTACCATATTTTTATTCTGCGCGGAACTCTATACATGTGCAACCTGTTCTCACTGAGCAAGACCACTCCTTTGGTGGCTCCCACTTGGATGGCTGATGGACAGAAAAATTCCTCATTGATAGCAGCCTTCTTTCCTCTCATATGATGGTTGGCCATATTTTTCTTTTTAATTATCCATTCACTGGCTGGTTATAGAATGGTTATGATCTTCCATTTCTCTGAAAGATTGCCCATCCAAGGTGTTCTCACTGGATGAACCTTCTGGATCATTAAAAAGTGAGCATGATGTGTGACGAATGCCTGTCCAAGTGCTTTTGGGACTGACATTTCAAAGTGTTGTGTAAGACCACAAGATGAATACTTTGATCATTGGGCGCCTAGCCCGGACAAGTGGGATCCTTGTTTGGTGGCCAAGACCATTACTTGGATGGATTCCTCCATGCATGGTCCATGACACAAAAATCTCCCATGCTGCAAGATCAAGATTTTGACCAAAAAAAAAAAAAAAAAACTCCCAATGGTTCCAGTGCAATAGTCCGTGAATAGATAACATGAATATGTCGTTTTTGAGGGAGAACAGCCTCTTAAAAGCTCCTTGCATAGTTAAATTTCATAAATAAATAGAAGATGCATTATATTGTTGTTGCAAACCCCTTTTTAGTCATTTCATTCTCCAACTATATTTCTACAATAAGTCAAACCAAATAAGGACTCTTACCTACTGTGATCTTAATATCTTTACTTTCTAACTAAGCAGATCCTAAACCAAATCCCATGCCTAGCATACTTAGATTGGATCTTATCATTCCATCACGATTCGAATCAATGTTGTCCTCAAGGTTGCTTCTAGTTATCACTCAGATCCCAAGCAAGAAGCTTACCATCATTCTCTTTATTGCTGAGTGAAAAGCCAGTGAGAAAAGGTTGTTGAGTTTTGCAATAGTGTCGTGGTCAGTACTTCTCGTCATAATAATAACAAAGCCCTTAATTACGTCGCTCCATCTCAGCCAACATCCACTATTTGACAATGTCTGTTCAATGGTGTAGTTCGATCTTGAGATTTTCCTCGGATCATCCTTCCATTCATAGAATTTTCTTTGGTAGAGAATGGTTGCAATTGTTGGCACTGAACCAATATATTTTCTTCGTCTAATTTGAACAAGTCCAATAGAAGTGGTCATAGAATCAGAGTGGAACATACGAACCAAGTGTCACAACTCATCCTTAAGACTGCTAATAAAATAAGCTTACAAAAAATATATATATATACAACTTCATTAAGCTTGTAGTTAGATTAGCCAATTTCTCAAATTGCGCCTGATATTCCAAACTTTTTTCTTTTTGAGTAACACTGCCAGGGATTGAACCGTGGATCAGTCACACACACTACATAGTCTCTACCAGTTCATGTAATGAGTGGGAGACACAATGGTAGTTTCAAATAAGTGAGTGCCTGATATTCCAAACTGTCTTAGTTTGTTTCAACTGAGTGCTCTAGTAAAGTCCTCATTCCCAATTAAAATGCACACACAACGATTGTGAGAACTCACTCCACGTTAGAGAGAAATAACTATTCTCTAAGCCAGCGCCAACCACTGATTTTCCGACATTTGGTTGGAAGGCAACAAATTGCTCGGCCTGGCATATCCATCTGCTTAGATCTTTTCCATGGAATCATGGAAACTCTAATCAGATAAGTCAAGTTTGTACAGCCCTATTCATGTCATTCTTCTAGCTAGTCAATCCCAACATGGGATATGGGCAGTCGACCGAAGTATAGGTGGAAGCCTCCTACGCCCCAGCACTTGCAATGTCGTGCACCATCAATGTTGTCTGCTAGGTGTCTTCAAAACCGCAATGGCAATCATCCATTGCACATGTTCCGATGCATGCATTCCTCTTGACACCCTCCTTGAGGGGATTCCGAGTTCTACTTCTAAGAGTAGCCAAAACTCTTATCTTCCTCTCTTTGGAACCTTCTTGTTATCTCACTCCACCTTCCATTGCCCAAGAGCATGACCGCTCTGATACCAGGCGATGATAATATGTAATAACCAAACAAGTTGATAATAATATGTAATAACCCTATAATAAATAACACAAAGTATCTCCTCTTCAAGGAAAAATAGCCTCTTAAATGCTCCTTTAAGTAGTTAAATTTCATAAATTGATAAAAGATGCATTACATAGTGATGTAGAGTGGGTCGCAGACACTTTCATGGCAAAGATGGACCGGCAAAGATGGACCAGAGAATGCCTGATAGGAGGCGGAAATGATCTGAACCGTCAGAACATTAAAGCAATCGTATCTCGCAAACCGGAATGAATTTTTCAACATATCATATATGATTTCGGGGTAGGAGAAGCTACTTTAGCCAACCAACCCTGCTACGCCAGGTTGCCCATGCCAGATTTGCGAGATTCCATTAGATCGACGATTAAAAGTCCCTTTTATTTTCATTTTTAATATAAATAGTAAGCTTTAGTTTGAGTATAACTTTTGATCCTTTGAGTTGTAGGAGTCGTGCCCAATATGAAAAGGGCTTAGAAAAATTAGGAGAATAATGTGGTTAGGTTAAATTGGACACTTGCTATTTTTGGCCGAAAACCATGAAGTCTAGTAGGAATGGAGACTGTCTATAAATAGTAAGTTTCCTATTTATAGTAAGTCACGTTTTGAGGGTGTTTGAGTTGGAGTTTGAGTCTAAAACTCCGTCCTAGGTTTGAGCTCATTATTTAAAGGGTTGTAATTTCGTTGTTTTTTTTTTTAATAATCAATCAATTTATTAGAATTTATTTATATTTCTTATCCCTCGTGAATTCAAGGAAACTTGTGAGGAGTCCAGAGAGCTCTGTAGATTCGTAGTAGTCATTCCTTGAGGAAGATGGTGATCGACCTCATCACGTCCCTCCCTGCGTCACATGGCTATCATACACGACCCTTTTATATCCACTTCATTCTCCTACTATATTTTTATAATAAGTCAAACCAAATAAGAATTCCTAGGTACTATGGTCTCAAAAGAACTTATTTCTCTAACCAAGCAATCCTAGAGGCCAATTACTCTACAAGTCCTTGTAGTATAAGCTTATTCAACAAGTGTCATGCTTGGCGCCCACCAGGGTGTGTTCATAGCATCCAACCTATCAAGCAAGGTTGCCCTGTGATGAAAGTTGGACGACCTGAAAATCAGGCTGATCCAACCATCATGTATGGCCACCATGTCAATTTGCAAGCTTTTGGGTGGTTGTCCATTGTTTTCTATGGTGTGGTCCACTTAATGATCATGTAGGCCTCGCATGATCATGGTGGGCCTCACGTTCATGGAGGGCCCCACCATACAAAACAACAGCCGACCATAGCCCACGTGATGGTTGGATCGACCTGACCATCCAACTTTCATGGTGGACCGACCATGCTGGACCGGTTGGATGCCGTACAGACACCCCAGAAGACCCCACACGTAGCACTTGTAGAATGTACTAACTCTACAAGGGCTTGTCGAGGAACCAGACTCAATCCTAAATCAAATAATCAAAATCCATCCACCCCATACTCAAACTGGATCTTATCATCCAATCTGACTAATTTCCCGTTGAACGTGGACCATTGCTGCATTTTTTTCAACCGTATGTTTGCATGCCCACTTATCGAAGGGCTAAAATCACTCAATCCGGGAGATCCCCAGGATATCAACCATCCAAACTATGGCCCATTAGATCAACGGTCTGGATCACCGAACCACCGGCTCCAGTTACACAACCTAACTGCTCAGCAACGACTATAAAATGTCATCTGCCCCAGGACCATACACTCCCCAAAAAACACACACACAGAGAGAGAGAAGAGAGGAAGAAACCTCTTAGCATGGGCTTGTAGAAAGTGATGGTTGATCTCCACCGTCCATCCTTGGTCCCGTTGATGCTTTCAGCGCACTGGGACACCTCCGTGAGGATCTGGCTGTTGACCGTCGTTCCCGCGTTCGGCTGCCAGTGCAGAAGCCTGCGAAATAACGGTCGAACTATCTGAGCCGTTCATTTCAAATCCGATAATCGGAATTAGAAGCCTGCGTAGGGTAGAAGTATGCAGGGAAGTCTTACCATTTTAGGGGCATCGTTTTGGTGGTTGGAAGAAGAAGAGAGGCGAAGGTTAAGGGAATGCGCATAGGGGGCGTATTTGAGTACTTAGTACCAGAGGAGATTCGCGGGACACGTGCGGACGTCGTAAGCGTGTGCAAGATCCGACCATCCGAACCATTCATTGTGTGAACCCGGCGATTGAGACAGGAAATATATGGCTGGTCGACTCATCTCGTGGGTCCCACGTGTACGTCGCAAGCTGTTGGTTACCTTTGTGACCATCCATTTTCTGCCACACGTGCGTGGCCCGTGTGGCCATGGCGCGCACGTGTGGCCAAGGCCAAATTCAATTCGAAGTGCTTAGTTGATTCGGGAGGTGAGTGAAAATTTTGTTGGAGTCGTGCCCAGCGAAATAATGTGCATTCTAGATGCGATTAGGTCAATCTCAGCCACTGATTATTAATCTTAATAACAATCCATGTGAATCATACAAAGAGTCATTCATCTATGACGGTTGAGGACTTGAAAATAAAAAACAGTGATCATTAATTAGAGAGAATAATAGATGATGAATCTTAGTGTATTAATGTGCCATAATTGCTTCAAATTTTTAAGAAATATTTGTAAACATTTTATTTAGCTATTTTATATGAGGAGATTGACTTGCATTGTGATGGACAGCCTCCATTATCAAAAACCTAGTGCCACTTGTACATTTGCCCTTATCTTATATAAAAAAGTAAATACGATGAGGACATAATATTATAATATTGAACATTTGGACAATTTGATTGGATGATCAAATTGAGTCAATACTTTGAGAGCCTATTAATCTATGTTATTGTTAATGTGACTAAAGACTTGATGTTGCATGAAAAATTATTAATACATATAATTGATAGGGCATATTTCATTAAGTAGCTTTAGCTAACTTTATGAGACTGACTAAAAGATATTGAAAGCAAGTGATATTAGGTATTACCATCAAAATTCAGGATTAGATCATAAATATGTGAGTGAATAAGATGGTACAATGGACTTCCCACATAGTATAGCACTTACAAGTTCATAAGGTAATGCTCTTTCATGCGTGTGTATACCCATAAAACCTAACTCTTTTTTATATATAGATTCCATCTTAGAGGAGAGCTTGAGACTCAAAAAAGCCCTAAATGTCTCCCCGTGGGCATCAATTAGATGGAGAGAGGAGAGGGAGTGTATCTCATCTATTCATTTTTTATCTTTTTTTTTTTTCTCTCCAACGTGTAAATGTATAAGATCTATCTTATGAATGACGCACATCTCCCTTGGTCTTTATCACAATAGCAGACGATGGCCTTTTCACCTTCCACTTGAGATAGACGAGGAGAGATATCTTATAGCAACGGATCTACATTGATAACATAATGGAAAAAACCATTTCATAATTTAATCCACCAAGGTAAGATTTAAACCATTCCCTTTAGGTTTTTTATCATAGAAATATGAGATTATTATAACATATTCTCGAAAAATTAATATATAAGAATTGGTTAACAGGCCGGGACATGGATTTGTGTGGTGACTCTACCACCATAGGCGTTAGCAGTAATCCGACATGGTAGGATTTGATTGGGCCACGTGTCTTTATAAGAGATGGGGTCACACAAAATATGTTTGAAAATTGTTAGGTTGGTGGGTACTCTTCTGTCTCCATCTCTAATAGTAGCATGTAACCTAATCAAATCATAGACACTCAGTCACTGCAATCTACATTCAAGATATTATGATTCGGGTTGCTTGTCTAAGTGACTCATTGCATCCAACCATGCAAGGTCTACCAAGTTTGAGTTGAATTTGATGGACTGCACAAGATTCGTCTAAGTCTTGAAACCATGGCCTTGACCTCGGCCTCGCCCAAAAATTAATAAAATATATTTCCCATGATATATTCCTAATCCATCAATTAATCAAGTGGACTTCACAAGCATAAGGGATACATTTTTAGAAAAATTAAAAACCAACAATCTACATGAAAGATGCACATGTACCTAATTGATTATTTGGAATTGTATATTTCTAGAATATTATTTGTTTTGTTTGTGCTAGACCACATTGGCTAAAATGACATTAGCCCAAACCCAACCTGAGAATTGACCTAGCTCGGGGCTAAGGCCCCGTTTGTTAAATCTGAAGTCTAAAGACTGAATTTGAAATAACTTGAATCCTGAAATCTGAAATTTGAAGTTAAAAACTTGTTTGATAATTATGGCTGAAGTTTAAAAATTAAGTACTGAATTTGAAACAACCTATTTGTTAATAAACATCTGAAATGTCTGAAATATTTTAATTTGACACATTTGCCCCTGTCTCTCGTTTGGAAATGTTTTACATTATAAAGAAATTATTTTTTATTAAATGAAAATAAAATCATTATATTTAATTCAAATAAACTAGAATACTTAATAGAAAACTAAAATATCATTATCCATAGGGCCCTCAATTCCTCTTAGCGGGAAGATTATCACTATGTGTCATGTAGGCTTGAGCACCAATAGCAACAAAACCTTCAAATAAGGCCTGCAGAACTGGTGAGACAATGGTGCACCTCAGGTGTATCTAGGGCTGAAAGTCGGGTGCGTTCAACTCGACTGACCCGACATTAGGTTGGGCTCGGGCAGGATGTACTAGGTTTGGTCTCAAGCTTGGGCTATATAAATACCAACCCGATAAAGGTTGGGTCGGGCTTGGGTTGAGGTCTCAGGTTGCCTGACCCAATCCAAACCCGATCAATATGTAAGTTATAAATTGTAACTGAGTGTAGATAATTTATGTTGAAGGCATAGGAAATTCCAGTGCCATCGGGTCTCATTGGTCCACGCCATTTCCAATAATTCAAGCTAACAAGATATGCTAGATTTCTCTCTCTCAAATAGATTGCGTGCTACATAACGCGACATTTAAAGGAGTCGTCCTAAATATTAGCTTGTTTGTTTAGAAAAAATAAAGTTCTTTACCATAAATAACTACATATATAGGTAATAAAATCATAGGTACACAAAATAAGAAGTGCATTGAAATATAATAGACTAATGTAATAATGAAAATATTAGCATGTATTCGCCTGACCAACCCCCCAACCCGACCGAGCCCGCTTGGGTTGGGCTTGGGTTGAGAATTTCCAACCCGAGGTTAGGTTGGGTTGGGTTGGGTTAGGGTTGAGGTATAGGAACCTTGGGTTGGGCTAGGGTTGAGCACCAACCCGACCCGACCCGACCCGCCCGACTTTCAATCCCAGGTGTATACGTAGGCAGGTGGATTGGGTAGGATGCGAATTTCCTAGGAAAGGCTTTCGCGGGAAGCTCCTGCGCTGGGAACCCATGTGGGGCCCACCATGATGTTTTTGATAAATCCACCACATCCATCTGTTTTGTGAGTTCATTTTAGGAGAAGAGGCAAAAAATGAGTTGGATCCAATACTCAACTGGGCCGAAAATGTGAGAATTGAACGTCCACAGTTAAAATATTCGTGGGGCCACAGAAGTTTTAAATCAAGCTAGTATATTTGTTTTCAGTTCATCCCATTATGAACGGTATGGATGGCATGTAAGCATCACTATCGAGCCTAGGGAGGTTTCAACAGTAGGAATTTTCCTACCCACCTTTTCCTCTACCGTGGCCCACTTGAGTCTTGGATCTGGCTTATTTTTCGACTTTTATCGTAAAATGAGCTCAAAAAATGAATAGACATTGTGGATTTATAAAAAAAACATCATGGTAGGCCCCACAATGGTTCCAGTGCAGGAACTTCGAAAGCCAAATCCATGTCTGATTGGGTACTAAGGACGCAAATTTCCTATAAAAGCCTTTCCTAATAAGTTCCTACGCAAGGATGTTGGGTGGGGTCCACTGAAATGTATGTGAGAAATCCATTATGTCTATACATTTTTTGGAGCTCATTCTAAGAAGTTTAACAAAAAAAAATGAGGTGGATAAAGTTATGAAAAGAAGTTCATATAGTTGAAACCTTCTTAGGCTCCATCTTGATGTTTATATGCTATCCAAATAGTTTATAAGGTCATTCTCAATAAGCGAAAACACTTAAAAATATATTTTGATACAATACTTTCATGGGCCATGAAAATGCTTCAATGTTGCTCATTGAATGCCCATTATTTCTTCTTGTATAGCACACTTAAGTATTTGATAAACTTCAATTTTAATCACACATCCTTAAATTACCTCACAAAACGAAATGGACAGACAAAATGAATTTCTCAAAAACATATCGGTGGAACCCACCTAACATTGCGCAGGAAGTTCATGCCAAGCTAGAAATCCACACCCGTACTACTTGGACAGAAGCAGGTTGGCTGGTGTACCACACACCAGCTATGTTGGGTGGGTTCCACTGAAAAATGAGACGACGCTCCTCATGCTCGAGTTGTTCGAACGGCTTAAAGGAGATCAAAGTTACATGCCCCACAATAATGTATTTATTATATCCACCGTTCGTCCATTTTTCGATATCATTTTAGAGCATTAGATAGAAATCGAATCATATACAAAGCTCAAATGGACCACACCAAAAAAAGCAGCAAGGATAATAATTTTCACCATTAAAATATTCATAGGGTCCATCATAACATTTATTTTCCATCCAATCCGTTAATAAGGTAAAAAATGCATGAATGAAGAGGAAAAACAAATTTCATATTGATCGGAAACTTCTGTGACGCTTATAAGGGTTTCAATGGTAGACATTCAATCCCTCATTCCTTTTTGCAGTGTGGTCCACTTGATCTTTAAATATATCTTATTTTTCTGCTCAGGCCTTTAAGACAAGCTCGCCAAATGGATAAACGGTTTAGATATAACACATACCTCATGACGGCATCCACAAACCTTGCCGACGTCAATATAACAGCTATCTGGTGTGTGGTACACCAGCCAATCCGCTTTAGCTATTGACAGGTTGAGTAGCGAAATTGGCTACCAAAGTGACCCCACTGAGTTCTGTGGGCCCACATAGGCCCACTATGATGTATGTGGGCCCACTATGATGTATGTACTTTATCTACATCGTTCATCTATTTGGAAATATAATTTTAGGACATGAGTTAAAGAATGAGGCAGATCCAAATATGTAGTTGACCCACCACAAAAAACAGTGGGGAGATCAAATGTCAGCTTCATCAAAAACTTTTCTAACCTATTTAAATTTTTAACGGTGGGCGTCATTCTACCCATTGTTTTCTGTGGTGAGTTCCACTGGAGCTTTGGATTTGACTCATTCCTTGTATATTTACCTAAAATCATCTTTCAAAATGTATGGAGGGCGTGGATAATGGGGCCACAAAACTTGGTGACGTTACTTTAATAGCCAGTCTAACTACTCCACCTGTCAGTATCCCATCCGCGTCCACCCAAACGGATTGTCTACTCCCCTGCCACCAGCCCATGTCCGGTGGTGGTCAGTGCTATGCGGGCCCCACCAGGATGTATGTGTTTCATCCATGCTGTCTATCTATGTTTCTATATCATTTTATGTTATGAAATAAAAAAATGAGGTATATCCATATCTCAAGGGGACCACATTATAGGGAAATAATGTTGAATGAACATTGACCATTAAAAACTTTTCGAGGGCCATAAAAGTTTTGGAACAACCTGATTTTTGTTTTTTTCCTTTCATCTGGGAATATATGATCTAATCAACAGATTGAATGTCAAATAAGCAGTACATTGGGCCTTAGGAGAATTTTAATGGTGGATATCCAATTACTATTGTTTTCCATTGGCGTCGTGCACTAGAGATTTATATACCTCTCACTTTTGGTATGAAGTCCTCAAATAATCTTTAAAAATGGAAGAATGGAATGGATGAAACACATACATCATAGTGGGCTCAGAAAAGTATCCCATGTTAAAAGTTGGAAACACATACAACATAATGGGCTTGAGAAGTGTCCCATGTTAAAAGTTGGGATGTATATAACATTAGGGAGAAAATCTCTCTCACATTGAATTAAAAAATTAATAATCAGAGTGCATTCCTTAGTCCCCATTAAGCTAGACTACCATCATTAGAGAATTTTAATATAAAGGACTCTTATCACAGAAAAATTTCGAAGCGCTTTCTTTCTTTCACATTAACAAACACTACTAAACATAAACATTTTCCAATTTCCACGTTAATTACAAAAATTAAGCATTAACAAACAGGCCCTAGAGCTAATAAACCCAAGCTCCACCCCATTACAAATGAGTTACCATACAAAGCTTGGGCAAATGACGTACGCTGGTGTTCAGCTTTCAATTTGTATATGTGATAAATTGATCAAATGCATCGACGATCCTTGCTGTGGATGGCTTATGCACCCAAAATCTTTGACATTGGAAGGTTCTGAGAGTAGAATATTTGGTTTCTTTTAGTTTTGTGTGAACAATTGTTGTATTTTATATCTTGACCACATGTCGAGAGAGGTCCGGCTTCCAATACGAAAGATTTTTGGTGCTGGCCAGTCAACAATAAGCTTCTAATACCGACTGCTTTGATTGACGATGCACAACATACACGTGTTTTCAACTCTGGTTAGTAGCCAGGTGGATGGGTTACTTATGTTGAGGTGGTGACACCATGTGCTGTGACGCTTTAGGAATCCCTCTCCCTTTTCTTTCATATGTGTAGGTGTGCATGGATGTGTACAGTGAAGCCTAGTTTTAATAAGGCTTTTACATATGCTTTTTTCCTCTACGGCTCGACGCGGCTCGGTCACTGGTTTGACCCAACTTGAACTCGGCTTGGCTCAGTCCTTGAGCTTAATTGGCCAGCTCAGTTCAATTCAGTTCAGTTAACAGCTCGGGCAATTCGAGCCAAGTTTGAGCTTGTGCAGCATTTTCTTAAACACATGAAGTGCAACTTCAATTTCTCACGATATGCAAAACAAGAATATTAGCGTATAGGAACTTCACCAAACACTCAGTAGACAACATCAATATCATGATACAAGAGCAGTTTTATCATGTAAGGTTTTTTTTTTTTTTTTAGGTAGTGATTTATTTCATATCTATATCTTCTTCACCACTAGCTGATCATGCGGAGAATGAATGCACCCAAAACAACACTTCATTGAGTCATTTCATTAAACACTTGGTGAGCAACATTAATATCAAAATAATTGAGTCACCAAATTGGTTTGATTTGAGTTTGATTCGAGCCCAGACAAGCTAGAAATCGGCTCAAAACTTTTTCAAGTTCCAAAAATCAACTAAACTTGGTTGGAAAGCAGTTTCTAACCAAGTCGAATTGAACTTTTTCAAGCCTATTCAAGCGAGTTAATCGAGCTAACTCAGTTTGTATACAACTCTAACTATACTCTAAGAAAGGGTAATAACTTACGGCCCTATCATTAAAAACTTTTTTGGCTCACCTTAATGTTTCGGAAGTATTTATTTTCCTTCAAACATGTTTATAAGATCACGTGAGCATTAATGATGGGAAAAAACGAACATCCACTTAATCTAAAACTTTTATGTCCTGGTAATAGTTAGTCAACACTACATCCCATCACCGGATAATCGGATCTGCTTATTTTTTTATATTGAAAAACGTATGCAATGTGGGTATAAAAAAAATACATAGATAAAGGTAGAACCTACAGTAAGGGCCACCCCGTCTGGGTGAGTCTCGGGTCTCACCTTATCCGCTCCCCTGACACATGGACGAGGGAATAAGTTTTCAATGGTAGGCGTTCAATACCACTTCTTTCTTTGGTGTGTTCTAATTGAGCTAGATCTGCCTCATTTTTACTCCATTGCCATAGAATGATCTTGAAAAATGGATGTACGGTGGGGATATAACACACACATCATGGTGGGACCCACAAAACTTGTTGACGTAAGCACACCATCGAGATCGGTGGTGCGTGTTACATCACGCAATCCGCTTCCATGATACAAATAAGTATTCCGCATTGCTTGTAGAAAAAAAACAAGAAGTCTCTCGTTCTCGACCATGGCTGCAGAATCCCCGACTTCCGCCCGCAAAGGTCAGAATCTCCCTCCCCCCCCCTCTTTCTCTCTATCTGCATCAGGGTTAGGGTTTCTCATTTCCTGCAATCCTCATCACTGCTTTCATTGATTTTCTGCAGTGGTGGTCCACCTGCGGGCTACCGGTGACGCTCCAATACTCAAGCAAGCCAAATTCAAGGTAGTCCCACACACCTCCAACTCCTTATTTATTTATTTATTATTATTTTTTTAAATAAAGGTCATCGTCGATATCTATAACTCAATTACAAGCTTGAGCTATCGTCTTCCAGAAATTCAGAAAAATCTGCTGCCTTTCGTTTCTGCAACTTCCGTTTTTCGATTCCATTGAGATTATATTGAAGGGATGTCAGTATGCTATTCATATGTATTTTTATGCATTTATGTTTCTAAGAGGATTTTGTGGTTTCATAACTGAAACAAAGATCAAGAGAAGGAAACTAATCGTAGTACGAAATTGAATGATCAAAATAGCAAACGAGTGTAGGAAGATCCAAACGCAGCAAGTAGAAAGAAGAAGCGAAAGGCCGCAATACCGGATTTGTGTTCCACATCAAACTCAAAATTCAGAAATTCCAATAATCTTCCAAGAGTCACATGTAGGAATCTGCACAAACAGGTAAAATCCCCCTCGAATCAGCTAACAAACCCCCAAAACTGCAATCAGAAGTAATGTTTCTCAAAGCAATGTACTCGGTTATTGGTAAATTCATCCATTTAAGGGTTTTGGGAATGGCATTAGGGCATTTTTATGTAATTCTTGGGACGTTTCTTCCTCTGTGTATTTGGGATGATGTCTTGCCATCCTTTTGCTTTTTTCCGAATAAAATTGCGTTACCCTTAAAGAAAAGCTTCTAGAATATTTAGAGATGTACGGATGGAAGATCCATGTGTGTGACAATGTTCACAATTTGTGCAAAAGACAAAAGCTACGAGCTTAGGAATAGAGGAGCTTCATTCATTTGGGACTCAATTGTTGTAAAATTCTTCTCAATTTGTAATGCAAGTGTTCTTTTTCATTCATTGTCGTGGTTTTGAAGTATTTTAGTCAAGTTCTTGTGTATAGCTTTAAATTGTGCACACAAGTGACGGATCACTTGAGCAGAGCATTGGTCATTGCGTGAATGCTGAAGAGGCCAGTGGCTAACAAGTTTTGGAAATTGGTTTCTTTTTTATAAGCGACATATTGATTTGTGTCAAAGGCGGGTGTGTCCTGCAGAAGGTTGTTTACACTGTATTATGGTGGACAAGGCAAGGGATACTGTCTGTTCTATAGGGATGGAAGTGGGGCTAACAGTGCTTCCTATTCTTGTCACAAGGACGTGTGCAACATGATTGGAATAGAAGTGAATGATTTCTAAGAAGGGCTTCGTTATGTAACGACAACAGCCCCTTCTAGAGGAATGAGGAAGTGGAACCGTGGAGACTCTTTATCGTTGTGGAAATCATAGCCCTTGCTTTCGAGGTTCAATATTCTGTTTTCTTTGAGATATCCTTGCGGGGTACTTGTTTTTCTTAGATGCAATGTTGTTTTCGCTTTGTTAAAATTTCTTTATTCATAGAAATATTTATGCAAAGTATCAAATTATGTAAATTAAATCATACAATCTAGCTCTAGCAAACACATACTTTGAAAGAGAGATGGACATTAAATAACTTTCAAAAGTGGATCATATACCAGCCAAATAGATTTCTTTCTACTTGAAAAGACATGATGATCAATACGTGAGGACTACAAGGTTATACCAGGAGAGAGTTTGATTGCGCAACATAGGTTAACGGTTATGGATGTTCACATTAGTAGATGGAAGAAATTGAGTGTTATTAATGGGTGTCCAAAAATTAGGTGGTGGAATTTAAAAGGAGAGAACAATGTTATTTAAAAATAGCTTGATGGAGGAAAGAAAGTAGAAGATTGATGAAATGTTATGTGGAATGAAATGGCTGACTGCATTAGGAAAGTGATTTGACAAATATATTTTAGGAGTATTTAGAGGGAAAAGCCAATCATATAATAAAACTTGGTGGTAGAATTACGATGTACAAAAAGCTATTAATGGGGAATGTTCATGTTTCAAATCCTGGTAAGGGACTAAAAGTGATGAAAATTCTGAACAACATAGAAATGCCTAAAGGTTACTAAAAAAGCAGCAAGGCTAAACTTAAGGCTTCTGATGATCTTTATAATAGATTGGGGATAAAAGAAGGTGAGAAGGGTCTTCAAACTTACAAAAATGAGAGAGAGGAAGGGTATGAACCTAGATTAGTGTAGCCGATTGATGGGAAGGATCCGCCCAAGCGTATGCACCTCCAATATCCGCACAAGAACCACACAAAGTAGAAAGAAGAAAGCCATAAATTTTCATTCAATTCAAATGTGCCTTCATACTACTCATCCCAAGCCTCCTTCATACTACTCATCCCAAGCCTTTATATAAGCTTTCAAACATACGTAAAAGGAAAACTCATAATGTTATTGGCAACCAATGACTTATTACAAATATGGAAAATAAATAAAAAAAGATTTGACTAGTGGATTATTTATAGCTAGCTGATTGATTTCACTAGCTAACTACCTAAATAGGAGGATTGGGCCTTCTTATTGATGGGCCAACTATTGGGCTTGGGCTTAATGGGCTTGGGTTTGGCCCATAGATTGTGAGCCCAGATCAGCCCACATTAGTCCTCCCTCACTTGAAAGAACTTAACTCTGGTGAGTTAATGGCTTGATATTGCTCATAGAGGTCAAGATTCTGACGTTGAAAACTAGTAGCTGTGATCCATGTAGCATTAGAGAGAGATTGTTCTTGCCAACCGACGAGAAACTTTGGTAACCACCTTAGCGCATGGAGACAATTTATGATGCAGGCTAATCTGGGCCCACAATTCATAGGCCAAGCCCAAGCCCAACAATCGACTCATCAATAAGGAGGCCCAAGCCTCCTATGTAGGTCGCTAGCCTATTTAGGTAGTTATCTAGTGAAATCAATCAGCTAGGGATAGAAGGTGCCATCAACTCAAATGACGTCGAGGACCATAGATACTTTCATAGGAATGAAATATTTAAAGTGAAAGAAGCTTTGAGAAAGATGAAAATAGGAAAGGCCTTCAGACCAAGTGATATATTAATAGAGGTTTAGAAGCATATGTGAGATCTCGGGTTATTTTGATTGACAAGTTCCTCAATAATATTATAAGATTAAAGAAAATGCTAGACAATTGGAGGAAACCTTGGTACCTATTTATAAGAATAAATGATACATATAGAGCTGTACTAATTACTGTAGGATTAAGCTTATGAGCCATCTATGAAACTTTGGGAGAGACTGATTGGGCAAAGACTAAGGGATGAGATGAATATGTTAGAAAATCAATTTGGTTTCATGCCAGGGAGGTCTACCATTGAAGTTATTTTCCTACTTAGACAATTAATGGAGAAATATATGGAGAGGAATGATCTCCACATGGTTGTTATTGACTTAGAGAAAGCATATTATAGGGTCCTTAGAGAGTTAATTTGGAGTGTTTTGACGATTAAGGATATATATTGACTTGACTAAGGAGTTTCAAGAAGATATATTGACTTGATTAAGGAGTTCCAAGAAGATATATTGACATGATTAAAGATTTGTATGGGGGAGTAGTCACAATTGTGAGAACCATTACTAGAGAGAACAATGAGTTCCCAATTATTGTAGGCTTGCACCAAGGGTCAGAATGAGCCCTTACCTTTTCGCATTGATTATGGATGTGTTAATGGGTTATTTGTGGGAAGAGATCCAATGGTGCATGTTGTTTCTAGATGACATAGTTTTGATTGACAAAATGAGGGAGGGCATACGCACAAAGCTAGATTGGGGGGGGGGGGGGGGGGGGGGGCGCTATCGCAATGTATTGCCGATATACTGTGATACATCGATACATTATGATGTTTTGCCAAAAGCTCCTCATAAAATTCCTCTGTAATGATAATACATTGCAATATGTATCGATGATACCTTGTGATACATTCCCTCACCGAAAATTCAGAAAAAATTAGCATAAACCCCACAAAATCCATTTTCTCCCAAATTTGTTTGTGTGAATATGCTTTCATACCTATATTATAGGACTTATGAATTATATGAACTCATTTTGGATATAATTGTATCACTTTTGTTAGAAAGCACATAGTTGAAGACGCTATACAAAGGAAACCTGCTGGGCAACTTGTTTTTTTTGTGATATTTCGAGTTCTAAGTGTGTAATCATGTCTCTTTCAGCATATCCTAGAGTTCTATTGAAAAATTCCACCATTTCCCAATCTTTTCCTCAAGCAGCGAGACATTCCCTGATACATGCGATATCCATATGTTTGTATATACGTGCATCGATACCAATATTTAAATCACCAGTCATGTCCAATGGAGACCAAGAACCGTGCCGGTTAGGAGTGAGTTGGTAAAAGTTGAAGGCTCTAAAAGTGCTAGGGGAAGGCCCAAATGGATGTGGGTGGAGGTAGTAAGAAAAGATTTGATGACCTATTGATGCAGGACAATTAATCACTTGCTCCAAAAGCTCGAACTGATAGAGTGTGGCGAATTAATCCCTTTATCTCATAGCCGGGCCCCACATCCATGGGTTAGGTCTTCGGTTGAACCCCCCTCGCGGGCCCCAAATCACATGGGTTTTGCCCCTTCGTGGGCCCCACATCACATGGGTTCCGTAATGCAGGGACATTTTCATACCGGGCTCGAGTGGGGTCGCCTGTGGGGTGCAGGGGCACACTCGGGGTGGGCGGGGCCCACGAGGGAGGTCTCGTGTTCGAGACTCCTCACCGGGGGTGATTAATGCGCATTTCACACCGGGCTCGAGTGGGGTAGCGTGTGGGATGCGGGACACACTCGGGGTGGGCGGCCCGTGTGAGGCGGTACCCATGTGATTTGGTGCCCACGAGGGGGGTTCGGCCGAGGTCCTAACCCATGAGATGTGGGGCCTGGGCTATGAGATAAAGGGATTAACTCGCCAAGCTCTAACAGTTCGAGCTTTTAGAGCAAGTGGTTAATTGTCCTGCATCATTCTGCCTCACACGAGCCACAAATCACATGGGTTCTGCCCCCTTGTGGGCCCCACATCACATGGGTTCCGCCTCACACGAGCAACAAATCACATGGGTTCTGCCCCCTTGTGGGCCCCACATCAGCCGCCCACCCGAAGTGTGCCCTTGCCCCTTCGTGGGCCCCACATCACGTGGTTTCCGCCTCACACGAGCCACCCGCTTCACACGACCCCCAAATCACACGTGTTCCGCCCCCTCGTGGGCCCCACATCACATGGGTTTCGCTTCACACGGGCCACTCACTCCGAGTGTGCCCCTGCCCCTTCATGGGCCCCACATCACATGGGTTCCGCCTCACACGAGCCACCTGCCTCACATGGGCCCCAAATCACATGGGTTCTGCCTCACATGGGCCGCCCACCCCGAGTGTGCCCCCGCATCCCACAGGCCACCCTAATCGAATCCGGTATGAAAATCCCCCTACATTACCTATGGTCTAATTGAAGTTATGGCCCTTGATAGATCGGAATGAAAAAACAAGACTCATGATAGCCAGCCCTAATTAATTGGGATAAGGCTTAGATGATGATGATCATTTTTGGTTTGGGTTTCAAGGCCTCACCTTGTCGAAAGCCTGTGGAGTCTAGATGCCTGTCAATCTTTCTTAGTCCTGTTGTAGATGGCAAAATCACTTATTGACACAATCTTTACTTTAGAGTTGCATGTTTTGCATGGCTTGTAAAGCAAGCAAGACACTTAAATAGTGTAGGTGACCAATCCCCTTGAAGGCCATCACACCCCCCCCCCCCCCCCCCCCCCCCCCCCCCCCCCCCCCCCTTTTTTTTTTTGCATTTTTGGTACCTTGCAAATAACATGGTAAAATCATATATAAAACCTTAGGGTAAGACATGGCTAGTGCTAGGTTTGTTTTTGTGGGCAGTTGCCTGGCCTTAAGGTGAGCCTAGGTCATTACGCAATCACGTAAAAACCTTTTTTTGAAGAATAAGATATTAAACGAGAAAAGGAGTTATCAAGGGAGAACGAAAGAATTCCAATAGAAATCAACCGTGCTAATATTCTCCTTGGCCAAAGCATTGGCATTGTAGTTTGCCCTGTTTCACATGTGGAGAAGCAGATGATTATCCCAGAAGGCAACTCCCTAATCTTGTAGAAAGTAGAGTACATTTTCCAAGGCTTCCAACTGAAAGGAGGAGGGCCACCAAATTATGTTGGCAAAATTCACCTCCACAAATCAAGGAACCAGAAAAAAATATATTTGGGAAAATTCCTTAAAGGTTTCACAATGAGTGAGAGCCTCCATCGTGTTTGCTTCTTTCCTTGCAGCTAGGCCTCATTCACAATTAATGGGGCCATGTCACCTTTAGTCACCCAACCGACAAACCCAAGGGCCCAAATTTCCAAGAGAGGAGCCTTCAAAATTCAACTTCCACACCCTTGATGGTGGCTTTTCTAGCCACAGACAAGCCTGGACCTCCTAACCTCTCTATTTGCTACCAAGAGCCAATCTTTACGAAGATCCAAAGCCACGATCCCATGGAAATTCCGGACAGTCAACAGCCCATTTCATGACACTAGATGTGATCTTTTTGGCAAATTAATTAGTTGGAAACATTCTCAAAGATCAACTATTTCTATCCATCCACACTTCCCAGCATAAAGCATAAGCAGTCATGTGTCAAAGGATCCTTCCTCTCACTGTAAACAGACACCACCCAACTTTTGAAGAGTCCCTAAGTTTTTCGTGGAAGACCCATTGGAGGCAGAGAATCGATCTCATTGCCAGGCAATGTAAGGAAGTCTTCGAATCTCCAGCTCCTATCCAAATAGCCACTGCTACTTGCAAAGCAAGCTCCCATTTCAGTCTCTTATTCTTTCTACCCCTAGGCCTCCCTCTTTATTCTTTTGAACCTCCTTCCAATCTATCGAATGATATTTATGTCTTCTTCCCTGCTCTTCCCATAGAAAATTTCCTTTAGTTTCTCAAGGCATTTGGCCAATGGCCATGGAGGGTGAAAGTTTGAATAGAGATCAATAGTAGACCAAAAGGTTTGGGAAAGTTTCTTTGATGAGGGCAACGTGGCCCCCAAAAGATACACCATTTCCATGTTGCAAGCCCCCCTTTTCTTTCAAATTGTTCGATAATCGGGTCCCACAAGGCTTTTGAGTAACAATTTCCTCCCAATGGAAAACCCATATACAGGAAACTGTTCCATTTTCATACCATGAGCTGGCTAACCCACCAATGCTCCTTTGGTCTCGCACCCATCAAGTGGGATGGATAAACCCTTCCTTGCAGTAGAGGTGAGAGTAGTAGTCCAAAATATGAAGCTTGTTTTTGTCCTGGTCTTCAATTATGTTGTCTTCCTCTAAATTTTTTGATAGAATTGATCCTTGCATTAGCAATCTGGTGAAAGAATTGTTTTCATCAACCACTTTGAGCCAAAGTGCTCTCGATCTCATCCTTCACGTGATTTACTCTGAAGCCAAAACATGGACATACTGATGTCACGTAATTCTTTCTTGCCTTTCTTCTTCACACAATGGAGATATTTGCAAGAATCTCCTATCCTCCGCCCTTCTGAAGTTTTTCGCATTCCACACTTTCACCTCTTTTTGATAGCTTGTAATTTTTTTGAACCCTCTAAAACCCCACCCAACCTTCCACCTTGAGCTTCAATCACCATGTCTCCAGCTTGCAAAATTTGTAAGTACTAGCCATCTGTTTTCAAATCTAAAGGGGTGTGGTTCCCAAATCCCAAGAGGTATGCCCCAGAACAAGAACAGCAGGAATGTGATCAAGGCTGATTTTGGCAAAGCCTCCTGCAACACCTGGAAATGTTCGTCCCACTACCGATAAATGAGAAATCTGGTAAATGGCACCAATGTACTCATAATTCCTGGTTATTGATCTATTCATGTTGTGAGGATCCACTTCAAATCCTCCATAAATGTGTTAATAATGGAAATGGGAAACTCTTCTATTGACAACTCTTCCACCCCCACAGCATCTTGTTCCAAATTACAGTAATATTCCCTGAGGGCTCCTCTGGTGAGGTTGAACAGATCACCCAGGGTTCCTTCTACCCCGCACCTCTTCAGTCTTTTGGTCATTGATGCTCTGCAGCTTTGATTACCTAAAAACCTTGTGCAACCGGGCTACATCTATAAAGCCCAGGAGATAGAGAGAAGTTGCCTAAGCTTAGGCAAATCAACTCCATTAACGTTCAAACATTGGAGCCTACATGATGTACAAGCATGTCCTTGATGTGCTTATGCGACTAATTGTAGGCCCGTATAACAACATATCATCTCATGTGCAAGCATCTGGGCCACCATGCGGAAATACACGGTGCAAAGAAGCAGACTGTCAAGTTCAATGCACATGCATGTACCTGACACATGCCTTTCACAAAACCAAAGGATGCTTATCATTTAAAAATATCTGTCATTACTAAAGATCCTTTTTCCTGATCCTTGTTTAAATAATCTCATCTAATTTCATTGTTTAGACACCTACACTGACCATCTAATCTAGTCTGGATGAGTCTGGTTAATTGTATTTTATTACATTAGATAGCAAGAATTGCAAGATCTGCCTATCATGTAGGGGGTGTACATCGAATCGAACCGAGTCGAGCTGGCCTCAGCTCGACTCAGCTTGGCTCGGTTCGGTCAGCAGCTCGGGCCAGTTCGAGCTGAGTTTGCCTGTGCAGCATTTTCACAAACACCTGGACTGCTCCTTCAAACTTGTTGGTGATTTTCTTGGTGGGTCCTACAAAAGTAGCACATCAGCATAAAAGATATTACAGCAGCACAAGTGGTGCTGGCCGTTGCCTGTAATTAATTAGTTCTCATATAAAAATGGAGTTGCCGTCTACTACTAAGTTGATAGCTGTACTGCTCAACGTACTGAAAATTAGATTATTGAAGATCCGACTGTCCAAAGTACACAGCTGGAGGGCCTTTGTACTTTAAGAGTGAGGCATTTTCCAACAAGGTGATTGGCCGATTCGCAGCTGGGTCCTATTGGCCAGGGCAAGGATTGTCTGGTGACACTGATATACATACCTTCCTTGCCACCAGCCACACCTTGTTGAGTCATTTCATCAAACACTTGGTGAGCAACATCAATATCAAAGTGACCGAGTCACCGAACTGGTTCGATCCGAGTTCGATCCGAGCTGGGTTCTATCCGAGTTGAGTCGAGCTGGGGCCAGCTCAAACTCAGCTTGAACTCATTTTCGAGCTCAAAAAATCAGCTCGACTTGGCTCGAACTCAGCTTCGAACTGAGTCGAATTGAGCTTTTTCGAGTCGGGTTGAGCGAGCTAACCAAGCTAGCTCGGCTTGTGTACACCCCTACTATCACGTAGCGATCAGTCTGTCATTCATAAGGCCTGATACACATGTATGTTAATGATTCTTGAATTGGCAGATAGCTGGAACTGACAAGTTTGCCAAGGTCATTGACTTCCTTCGCCGGCAACTTCACAGGGACACATTGGTAAATATCTTCACAGAATATATATATATAAAATCAATACTGAGTGAAGAAATTCTAATCACTCTGTCGTTTGCTTCACAGTTTGTGTATGTCAACAGTGCCTTTTCTCCGAACCCAGATGAACTGGTGATTGATCTATATAATGTAAGCTCTTGTACTACTTGCACTTCATTCTATTGTGCCTCTAGTTATCCTCGTAAATCTTCCCAGTTCCACTCTCTCTACAAAAAAAGTGACACATTGATTTTGGAAATGTTAAAATTGTAAAGCATATGGAGGTATATGGAGGGATGTTCACCTCTGTGGCTATGCTTCAATGGAGGGTAGAGTTACTGTCCATGTTTCATGTATGTGACACGTGGGAGAACATCTGGTCTTACAATTTGAATCGGATCAGTTGGCCGCCTGTTATTTTTGTGTGGCGTGCCTTGCCTGATGAGTAGATCAGCCTGAGTTTTTATAGGTGATCTTCATGGCAGGCCCACTTTCTTTCTGGCTCCAATATGCTACATAGGTGAAACATGCATCTGCCAAAGATGGATGGTAACTTAGTCTCCATTGAAGTCTATGCAAACTGGCCTCTTACATACCAGATTACAACACATACTTGTATTTATAACTATATTCTGACAATACATCTAAAGGTATATAATGTTTCCTTTGATGTATTAACAAAGACTAGAGGCGGGTCTGGTAAGGGGGGACATTGATTGGTGCTGAAGAGCCTGAAAATAGGATGAGAGGAGAACCTAGAATTACTTTGATTGAAGGGTGGGAAGGGATATGTAGGCTTTTCTACCAAGTATAGGTAAGGGTGGCAATGGGCCAGGTGGCCCGCCTGACCCAATGGGCCCTACCGGCTTTGGGCGGCTTGGACCTACTAGCTTGGTCCATAGGTCGGGCTTGGGCCTCGCATGCATGGCTCGATCAATTTTTGGGCTAGGCTTGCGCTCAAGTCATTTTAGCCTGTCCACCCAACTTTCTATATACATGTTATATCCTCCATGTATTGCATTGCAATCCCTGGTTAGGCAACCAATCCATATTGAAAATCCTTAAAAAAAAAAAAAACCAATCCATCTTGAACGTAGACCACTGGTTTCACTTTCATTCCTCTAAAATGTCTATTTCTTTGTGCATTTGTGGTCCACTTCATCAACAGATAAATTATGAACATTAAAGTGGGAAATATAGCTTTTATCAATTTTCAGGCTAGGCCGGGGCCCAACCAATTTTCTTTGGACTTGGGATTGGGCCTTCTGTGCTAGTTCCATGGTGGGCTGGGTCTCGGGTCTCAAGTCTTGGATTGGGCCCAGGCCTGGCCTGGTCCAAACCCAGCCCATTGACACCCCGTATAGGGCCTCAGATAAGGTCATTGGCAAGACACCATTTGTGAAGTGAACCCCAAATAGTTGGGACAAGCGTGCGATGGTGATCCAATGATGATGCTTATATTTCCTTCTATATTGGTTCATGGTGGAAAAGGATTCATGTAGCCAATCCCAATTAGTTGTGTTAAGTGTTACATGATCATGATGATCATTTCATGGATGCATAGTTATCTATGGAAGCCTAACCTGAGCCAGTATGCTAATTTCATTGTGGTGCACATAAGTGAAACACCTGGAGCAACTGTTTAGTATTCACACTGTTAATGTTCATCAAGTCGGTTGTGTCATGAATTTGCCATGGTCGAAACTAGAAAGATGCCTCTGATTGTATGGGCTTGCCATCTAATAGGTTACCTACAAATGGATGGTAGGAAACAATCTTGGCAACGGTCAGCTTTGAATGTGAAAAGGGATCCTAATTATATATCCATTGCATGGTTAGGATCATCCAACCGTGCAATTCATGGACAGTGATCCATCAAAAATGGTAACCAGCTGATGAACTGCTCAGAACATGGACCACTATGCAATTGGTTCTGTTTGTGTGCAGCACCTGATAAGTATATTGGTTCCCTGCATTCAGGCTAGAAATCTCTTAGTTAATATTAGTTTCTATTTATTTATTTATTTATTTATTAATTATTATTTAGTTTTTAGTTTTTTAATTTTATTTTAATGAAAAGATCCTAAAAATCCCGTTCTTTTTATTTTTATTTGGTTAAAAAAGTGTTGACTATGAGTTCCCAAAAGGATCTTCTCATTGTACGGGTGATGGGAAAAATGACCAAAACACCCTTAGGCTTATCTATTTTAAAGTTTAGTCGAGCATTGTGTGGCCCAGATGGCGTGTTTGACATCCTACCCGTCCAATAGGTGCACTCCACCATGATGATCTTATGATAAAAAAAATGAGGCTGATCTAATCCTCAGATGGATGACACATGATATTGGAGGTTTTTGGAAGGTGTTCATTGCTTCTATGATGTGGTCCACCTGATGGAGGTAATGGCCTGGTTTTTTGGGGGCATGTGACCATCATGGTAGGGTGCACCTGTTGGACAGGTTGGATGTCATGAACACACCAAGTCCTCAGCTGAAATACATTAAAAAAAAGAAAAAAAGACCAAGGGTATTATGGTCATTTCCCCCCCACCCATACACCAGGCGATTATTTTGTGTGAGCAGTGAAGACTTTCTTTTTCTCCATAAAATCAGGATTATGGAAGATATTTTTTCCCAACTTGGCTAGTGTGTGGGACACTTGAGCATTGCATAAGGTGGACCCCACTGTGAATATGAACATAGGGAAAAGTTAGGATGGTCCACACATTGGGCAGGCCACATGCATTGAATGTAGACAGTCGGCAAAAATTTTTCCTCCTGTTTTTAACCATCCATTCACATTGTATAGGTTGGCCCACCTAAGGAGCAGTCCAGCCTGTGTTTTTTTGCATAATTCATTTCACAGTAGGGACCACTGTCTTCACCGCTCCACTGTCCCACACTAGCCAGGTTGGCACATGCCTTGCATGTAAAGGGTGCATGTGGGGCTAGAACATCATATGCAAGAAACCATGCCATGGTCTTAGCTTAAGCTTTAATATCTGTATTTAACATTCATTGCAAGATTGATATGGAATCATGCCACACAATATGTATTCTGAAACATTTTGCTTGGCCCACATGCATACACTTGGTCTGACACCTGGTGGACATCCAAGCCATGCATTAGACTGGTCACTTCGTGCATGTAGCCATCCATTCATCAGGTGGGTGACATGCAGACGTGTGTGTTAGACAGACGTGGATTTCCTGCGAAAGCTTTTCGCAGGAACTTCCTGCGCTGGAAACCTAGGTGGGGTCCACTGTTATGTTTGTGAGAAATCCACTCCGTCCATCCGTTTTCTGAGATATTTTTAGGGTAAGAGGACAAAAATGAACTGTATCCAGTACTCAAGTGGGCCTGAAATGTGAGTACTGAACGTACGCAGTTGAAATATTCGTGGGGCCACAGAAGTTTTGAATCAGGCTAATATTTGTGTTTTCAGTTCATCCCAGTAGGAATGACGTTATTAACGGTATGGATGGCATGTAAACATCACTTTCTACCCCAGAGGGTTTTCAACGGTAGTAATTTTCCTACCCACCTTTTCCTCTAGTGCGGCCCACTTGAGTCTTGGATCCTTCTCACTTCTAGTCTCAAGTCCTAAAATGTTCTCAGAAAACAGATTTATGGTGTGGATTTCTCAAAAACATCACGTTGGGCCCCACCCAAGTTTCTAGCGCAGGAACTTCCTGCGAAAGGCTTTCGCAGGAAATCCGCATCCGTGTTAGACTGCTGATCGGCAGCTGTTAGACAGTCCATTGTCCAGATAACGCGTGACACACCTGCGCGCGCTTTTTCGAGACAGGTCTCGCAGTAATGCTTAGACATCCGCCACGTGCCAGGTTGGCACATTGAGGCACTGATGGGTTTATGCCGTCTCCAATAACCTTCATTTATTTTATTTATTTATTTTATTTTTATGTGAAGTGACATGTTTCTATGATTTACCTACACCCAAATTCATTTACTGATTATGTGACATTGTGCATTTGGAATTACAGAATTTTGGATTTGATGGGAAACTGGTGGTGAACTATGCTTGCTCCATGGCATGGGGCTGAGAGATGGTTGGGAAGCAGCTAATCCTGTAAACACAACCCATATATACTCTTTGGCGGCACTTCTGATCATGCGATAGTGGATTGCATGATGGTCCACAGTTGCAAGTGCAAGATGGCAGACACGAAGGCAGGCCATCACCTTACCTTCGCCAGCCCATCTAACTTGTGTATGTTTCTCCTTCCTCTTAGTTATTTCTCTTCCCGTTTTTGAAATCAAGCATATTCACAAAGGGATGAATTAAAGA